>JANLJB010031223.1:0-62069 GCA_026212285.1 Bursera cuneata
TCAGAGTTTATCAGTCTCTAGTGAGGTAAAACTCCAACTTTAAAAGATAGAAACTGCCTTTTTCTAGAGCCGAGGAATCGTATTACAGTTTAGGAACACATCTTCATATTTTAGATTATAACTTATTCCAAAGGTTAAACAAAATCACTTTTTTAATCGAAACCAAATCATTTACTAGAACTGACAATCCCTAAACTTTATTTCTTGGTCATTCTCACAAAATCTAGACCCTCATCGTATAGAATATCAATTAGTATTAATTCTTGGCATCAACAAGTCTTTTGAGTTGAACATAAGATTTCTCATTAGATCAAAGTACTTTTTGATTAATACATGTGCATTCTTTAAAGGAGAGACCAACTCCACCATATATGAGTAAAGCCAAAATCATCACCATGATCAGATGAGATGAATGTCATCCTATATACACCATCTGATTAACCCACTTTATACTAAGCTCCGTGAATGCATGCATCTCTGCGGATCATAGAGAAAGACAGTACAAATTTGGGGACAAAAATTCCTTGAGTAACATGGACGCCCAAGGGAAAGTCATTTTATGAGCCAAAATCCGATTTCACGACCCACTCTCACGTGGGCTGGTCTCCGTGGCGTGTTCTGAGGTTCTGCCTGACTGACGACTGACTGCATCGACTATTATTATACTGAAACTGAAAGACTTGAATGTCCTCTCCTGCTGTTGTTTTTATTTCTATACTCCAAAAAACGACAACGCCTATTGTGTAATAGTGAAAGGTGATTGGTCACCAACACCCCTCATGAAAAGCCGCGAAAAGCGGCGACCTCTGATGGAAGGCACCTTGTCTTCTTCGAAGCTAACACCATTCAGCAGGCAGCTACGCCTACGGCGCTGCAGCCAAGCGTAATTAACTTGCCCTTCCCCTTTCTTCAATATATTTATTTATATACATTTTCATATCTGTAAACTGTAACCACGGTGTTTTTGAATAAATGAATTACTCTCTTTTATCTTTTTCCACCTAAACAAACCGACTCTTTTTGTTATTATTGTTTGTTTTCTTCTCCTTTCGCTTTCAGAATTCATACAACAATTACTCATGTTTGCAACTTATTACCATGCATGTCTGAGGTGTAATACAAAACTGTTTTACCTAACATTTGAATGCAGCTTGTGACTTCATGATGATGAACTTCAACGCATGATTAGGGAGCGTAGACTCTGATTATATTTTGCTATTTTAGTCTCCAATATGATGATTAGAATACCATCTTACAAGCTTTGACTTCAATATTCATTTGCTGACTTAAAATTCCAATTTAATAATTGAGAAAGTCGGCCATAATTGGCGTGGTTATCCTTTTGCCCCAGGAACTTGAAAGAAAATATTATCATAAACAAACTTTGATACCTACTAAGGTGATCAAATTGCTTTTTTTTTTTTTCACCCTAATTAACAACTGATCTTGATTGTGCTTTTAATAGAATCACATAAATTTTGAATATGTACTACCTCTATTCGAAATTATAATTAATTTAGTTTCAAGTATTAAATTTCATATGCGTACAATGTGAATTTAGATTTAAACAAATAAATATTAATTATAATTTACATTAATTACTATAAATAATGTGATAGTCGTACAATGATGTCACATCAATTTATACAAATGAATTTGTTTGATTAATTTATAAGTATCACATTATAAATCAAGTTCGATATGTGCATTACGACTTGATAATACTATGATTATATAAAAAGAAACATAAAAGGATAAGATTATAAAAGATAACGTTAACAATCGGGAGAGTTTCAAAACCAATTATTATACGTGGAAAAAATTTTCATTAGAATTATAATTAAGCTTTTGAAAATGAGCAACAGGACGGTGTGGAATTGGAATTAAGCAGCAGCACAGCTAGATAGAGGATAGCTTTACGGGTGGCCATGGCAGCTTGGCAACGCGTTACAGGTACACTTATATGCGTGTGTCGAAAAAATTTCGTGTCTTCCACTTATAAAAGTCTTCTTCTTTGATTAAAGTTTTGCCTACCCAACAAAGAAATTAGACAAAGAAGAGCGTGTGCGTATGTATCTACCAAGAATCTCTCCAACAGCCTAATCATTAGCATGTAATAAACTATATCCATTCATTTCTTTTTTAGACAAAGAATATTATATCAATCTCATAATCAATCTTTTCTCTTTTTTTTTTTATTTTTATATTTTTTTTCAAAAGTGAGCTAATTAATTGTAAGCTTTTTGGTGCTTCATCGATATTATTCCTTCAAATTAATTAAGTTTCTTTGACTTCCACCTTGTCTCCTCAGAATATCGATCCTTTCGCAACTCACGTATTTGAATATTTGAATTTACGTATTACTATATGGTTTAACTTGATCCCAATTCAAGAATTTGTAAGGTGACTCTGTTAACCTGGACTCGTTGGCATCCGCGATTGAAAGATTTTGCTAAAGATTTGTTGTTTGTTTTGCACACAACATGAAGGATAAAGAACTGTTGATGATGTTACAATCAAGTACATTACTTTAAGCTTTATTAATTCTAAATTATCTTTAACCTTCCATGTATTAATTTGGGGGAATTACCGGTTTCTCAGGAAGTGAGATACGTAGCCAGAAAAAATAAATTACCAATGGGGGGCTGTATAGCCGTATAGGTATTATCCTTGTTTCAAATGAATGGGATTCCGTCCATACCCGAGGATTTAAATCAAGGTCTTTCACCAGGTCTTTTAGTATTCAACTTGACCTCTCCAGGAAGATAGTAAAAATGCATTCATGAAGGATTTTTTGCAGGAAACACGTTGATTTTGGATGGAATGATACCTTGGTCCAAAGTGGTATCAGAGTTCCCGGGTTTAAACCCAGGATCGTAAGGGCAAGTGGAACTAAATTTCGCATATTCAATACATTGACGATTACATGTCATACAAAGTATAACTTACAAGACAGAGTGACCACCAAAGCTGTAGGAGAAACTAATATAATCTAAAGTGAGATATAGGAGGAATGAAGAAAAGAACAACGATATCATATTTAACTGGAAAAAATGAATTACAATGACAATAGATATATGTAAGTACAATATTACCGATCGCTCACCCTCACCAGGCCATTAGCCGGTGTAAAATGGGTTAATCCTCACCGTTGAAAGGAGCGTATTCGATCCTCTCATCACAATTCACAAACATTCTTCTTCTCTTCTCTCTCTACTGTCTTTAATCCTCTACTTAACCCACCGCTAAACATAATCATATTATTAAAATTACATCATTTACAACTTTATACTATGCGGGGAACCTCACACCATCACCCCACTCACTATTATTAATATATTAAATCGTCATGTAATTCTTTTTTTTTTTTTTAACCGTACCATGCACGTTCCACAGTCAACAAGCGTAGAAGTCGACAAGCTCATCCAAAGACTCCGGCTGTGGATCAGCATTTTCCAGCATCCAAAGCAAGTGTTCGAACAAGACAACCTCGCACGACACGTTGATGGTGTCGGAGGAGTCGCTCGAACGCTCTGCCAGCTCCTTGAATAGCGGGTGGTCGATAATGTCGGAGCTGACCAGATACCGTCTCCGAGATTTTCCCACGTAGACCGGGTGAAGGTCGGCGGTCTCGGTACAGGAGTCGTCCGTCGTCGCCACTATAGAGCTCATGCTGGGACGCCCGCTGCTTTGTCTGTTGAAGGAGTTGAGTTTCTTGAGAACTGACTTGAGTTTTGTCAGCTTTCCACCTTTCGCCATTTGTGTTTGGTTTAATTCGTAAAGAATACGAAATGTTGTGTCGAGAGAAATTCGGAGAGACGGAGAGGGGTTAGTGTTTGGGGGCAGAGAAGGGAGAGGGAAGGTTCGTATTTAATGGGGAGAGAGAGGGCTTAAATGGAATTCCAGTCGTATTTCGTGTTACGCGAGGAGGGCCCAGTGTTCTGTGCGAAGACTAAAGAAAAGATACAAGAACTGAGGCATTGCACTGCGTTTAACATGACCCAGCCAGCTTCATGTTAACGCAAGTTTAAGTTCCATTCTCCTTAAGATCCAATCCATTGCTTAAGAAATTAAATTCATTCTAAACTGTTGTTTTAACCATCGAAACAAGCCATCAATTTCACCTATAAAAATCAAATCGAACTGCGATGAACTCAAAGTTTGATCATATCAAACCAACCCCCCATTGATTAATCTTGAAAATGAGTGATTAATTTATTCGTAATTAAATAATTTGCTAAAGGTTTTTGTCAACATTTGTCCCCATTCGTATGCCAACTAGAAAGTTGTTGATGTCCATACAAATTATCAATTCCTCTCTCAAGAAAACTGAACTGATTTTATGCTAAATCTTTTATATCTTTTTAATTAAAAATTGTTACTGATTGCGACACACATGTGCGAGGCTGGTAGAAACTCTCTTAACTTATTATATATATCAAATTCGTATATATACTATTTTCTTTTCTTTATTCTTTCAAGCTATTAAATTACAATTTCTTGTATAAATTTTGAGTAGGTAAAATATTTGATTATAAGAAGGGGAGAAGTCTCATCTCTCCTCTTGTAGAATCCTAGACCAAACGGAGGTAACCACCCTAATTTTTAATTAAAGTAGTATACAAGAAAAAACTTAATAAATCTATATATAATTATAAATTTATAATCAATTCACAAAATAACTTCTACCCACAAGGCAATACACGGCGGCATTCTTGTTCATATGTTTGTTAGTTGTTGATGAACAACTCTCCAAGATCAAATAAATCGTCAGAAGAAACAAACGAACGCAGATTATACCCTAATCGAGATGGTTTGTTTTGTCGTATTGATATGCGTAAGTGTAATTAGTAATAATATAGCAGTTGATTAGTGCATTTGAACAATCAAATAAGATGCTCTCGCATTACAACTTTACGGCGCCTGAAGTACTTTTATCATGATCTCTATCAAACAGTCGCTGATTGGCTCATCTTTTTAGCCTTTGAAAGCTCCTGCCTCTTTTGTATTTTGTGCCAAGTTCAGAAGAGATGAGAGACCACGATGATAAGAACAAAAAGATCGATACTGATACCCATCAAGGTGATCTTACACACATATAAGTTATAAGCATAGATTGTATTGTTGAGATATATGTATCACAGAAAGCTGTAGGACACCAGAAGTACTTATAATAATTTCAAAAAACGTTGTCATATATACTTTTTACCAGAGAAATCGAACTGCATTATTTGACAACAATAATTTCAATTGCGTTTAAATTTTGATGGATAATGTTTATTGTATTACGTGGATCGGACTTGGAAAACAATGAGTTGCAAGATGCGAAAATAATATAGATATGTTTTGCAAAACACATTTCAGACAACATATGAAACATATTAATGCGACATGATAATCTCGTAAACTACTGGAAATATTTGTCCGATATTAGGTTGATATAAATTATATTTTGACGACGACAGATGGCGGGAGGCTGAACAGAGGCATGTGAGCAACACATGGACTCAGCTTGCATGTAAAATATGAACCACGTAATCATATTAAATTACCCTTGAAAGCACATACTCAAACCCATACCCTCCCCATGTGAATTTTAAGGACTAAAGAATCTTGTGATCACAAAATGGAACGGCTGCGAGTAACGGCCGATTGCTTCATATTTGTATATATATTTTTTATTCAATAAGTTGGATACCTGCAACTTGATTACTTGAGTGGGCATACAGTGAAGGTGCAAACGTGTTCAAGTGTGATCAGAACAAGAAAACATCCTCCACCACATTTGGTATTTCTATGCATGATTGTGTCTTCGTTCAAATCATAATAAGATGGGATTACCCTAGTGGTAGAGCTCGAACGCTAACTAATGCAAAGTGATTCAACCATCATTCATGAATCAATTACTTTGTTACAAAATCATACAGGATAGGTTATTTTTTTATTAGAAACAAAATAAAAAGGCAACAAATGCATTGGATTCATCATATAATACCAATACATTCATTAAGCATAATCATGAGTATATACAGATTTCCAATGATGCATACTTCCAAGAGCGTTGAATGTGTGCCTCAAAACGAAAAAAAAAAAATCATATAAAAGCGTATATATAAACATAATCATAAAAGCTTGAAACCTGACCTCTAAAAACAACAGAGATCGGATGCCCATCGAACATGATACTGTATTATCATGTTCTGTTAATCTTATATATACGTTAATCCTAGTTTTATATATGTTCTCAATCAAGTAATAATAATTCAAAGAAGCCAGACCTTTTGTTCTGCTAGTGTCGGTTTTCTGGTCTAGCATTAGCATCAATCTTATAAGGTAGTTTATGAATTTGTATAATCATAAGATAAAAAACTTGAATATTTAAGAAATTAAAGAAGGACAAAAGCGATGGAAGTGGGTCAAAGAGAATGCCCTTAAGATTCGTCATGTCTTTATTAAGACAAAATCTAAAAAAATGTTAAATAATGAAGGCAGGTTTTATCAAAATCAATGAACAGAAGATTGTTTTGGAGGGTTATGCAATTTGATTTTTAATACCAACCCTGATCCTATCATTTGTATGGTGTGCAAGTGCAACCCAGAGCATTTCAACATGATCCATTTGAAATTGCTTATTCTACTTTATTTATGATTTTCAGTTTTAAGGGGATCAAAGGACACGTATAGACAAGTGATTGTATTGTATTTTGTCTGCGTCTTTGGTTTCATGGGCCCAAATCCGAAATCAAGTTGAGGTGCATGTGCTTAAGCCAATCAGGTCGAAATCATGGTATGTTTATCGAGGTATGGAGGCATGTGCTTAGTGTCATCAACCAAGCATATCGGTTTTAGCCTTGTCAGGCGGCGCTCTAATGCTCTTTTTTCTATTCATTTTAGTACCAGCAAAAGCTCGGGAGTTGGGGAGCTCACGTCACGGTACTTCAAATTTGTGGTGGCTACTCATTTCATTGGATTCTGATTGATGATTATTATCAATAATCGATTCTCTTAGAACAAGCCTTCAAGTTAATTATTTATATTTCTTAATCATGATGAGATTCGGGTTCATACAATGTGTACAAACCTGATGACATCTGCATAATTAGCACTTGCACAGAATGTCACTGTTGCATGCAGAAATCTAGTGGTTTTGAGGCATCTGATAGCTGAAGCTAAAGCATCCAAAGTCAAAAAAAAGATGGTCAAAAATTGAATCCATTTTCCTTTAACACATCATAGATTGGAATACAATCGTTAGCAGCAAGGAGTAAGGGTAACAATCTGGTCAAGCGAATAATTAAGCAGCATGACTCCCGACAAATTTGTCCCTCGGGTCAAAATTCTCAGGATGCAGCACGTGGCGTCTCATGTTCAATCCAAAAGAATCAAAGTTTGCTTGAGCGTCCTCGCTCGTTACCTCTATGATTACTTCCTTTGAAGAGGCCCTACCCATTAACTCAATAGTCCCATCACTTATTTAAGTTAAACTGATATTGTAATTTTGATAAACAAGCCTCAAAGTAAAAGCTCACCACCCGAAGAACAGCGCATGACAACTTGAAGAACTTTTGTTATACGTTTTAAAATTTTTGCATTGATTTTCTTTTGTCTATTAAAAATTTGTTCGACGTCTTTAATTTAGCGGTTCTTGGGTTTTTGTTTTGGGATTTGCGGGATCAAAGGGTTGGGCTCATCGGCCCCATAGGGTTTTGTATGAGGCCCAAGTTATTCAAGTTGGGTTCATGTTCAGGCCTGTAATACGATAATGGGCTGGATTATACCAACCTCTCTAAAAGCCTTTGAAACCATGTAGTTTCTGTCTAGATAACATCCTAACTGGAAACTGACAATTGTCAAGTTGGTTCTATTTTGTGTTTATCTTGTTACGTGATAAAAGACAAGCCCTGTGCCTTCTAGACATGATTATGACTTGATTGAATGTAATATTTTTTTAAAATTCTATTTAAGGATATACTTTGTCATCAGCATAAACAATAATTGGGTGCTTATAAAGTACCATAAGACATTTATAAATTTCCTTATAAGATATGACTCGTAATTGTTTAATAGGGAGATGGGGCTATTGAGAAAATAGGTGGGGTGAAACAACCAAATAATTTTGAGCCCAAAAGGTAAAACCCAAACAAACCAATAAATAATTAAATTAAAAGAAAAATAATAATCATAAAAAATTAACGGTTGATTTTGTTTTCGGTCCCCGTACTTCCGTTTCAAACGGTGGGATCAATCTGCAACGAACCGAAACCATATGTTGGGGCTTTCGCGGGTAAAGTGCCAAAACCCCGACAACCACCATCTCCATCTCCATCCATTCTTTCATTTCAAATTTCGCTTTTTCCACAACTCTTCTGCTTTTACAATTTGCACACGCTTTTGCTTATCCCTTCACTTTCCATGCTTACTCACAATTAATCACCATGAACCTCTCCTCCCATCTCCCCTACGATCTCCGCCTTAAACCGTTTCCCGCCACCTCCACCTCCACCTCCACCTCCACTACCGATCTCTTTAATAAAACTTCCATCCAGTTCTGTCAATTTCCCGTCTATCGTAAACGACGCCGTTTCAAGTTCACTATTAGAAGCACCTTCGACTCTCCTTTCGATAACGTCGTTCATAGCTTGGTCTCTCAGTTCCACTCCCCCAACTCCCTCAATTTGCTAGCTCCCGCCTTAGGGATTTTCTCCGGCCTCGCGCTCTACGCCTCCCGCTACACTCCTAATGGACTGCCCCAGACGTCTTGTGTCGGAAACTGGGTTTTGTTCACCAGTCCGACGCCGTTTAATCGTTTTGTCATTCTCCGGTGCCCTTCCATATCGTTCAATGAGAGTTCATTGTTGGAGGATGTGAACGAGAAGCTTGTGAAGGAAGATAGACATTTTGTGAGGTTAAATAGCGGGAGGATGCAGGTGAGCAGCGGGAGATTTGATGAGAGAAAAATTAAGTTGGAGTACCAGAGAGTCTGTATTAATACGGAGGATGGTGGTACCGTTTCGTTGGATTGGCCAGCGAATTTGGACTTGCTGGAGGAGCATGGGTTGGACACGACTCTGTTGGTGGTTCCCGGAACAGCGGAGGGGAGCAGGGAGAAGAATATTCAGTTATTTGTTATTGAAGCGCTCGAGCACGGCTTCTTTCCGGTGGTTATGAATCCTAGAGGTTGTGGTGGTTCGCCACTCACCACTGCTCGGTAAGCAACTAACTATGTAGCTGTTTACTGAGTCTATTCAAGCTTTTCCATGCTACAATAATTTTCTTTTGTCTGTTTCGGCATGTAGAAACTGTTTGGATACAATCAGGTTGTTGTGTCGACCAGGGTAGTTTTTTTTCAAAAGAATTATGATTGATGTTTTGTTGGACAAGCTTGAAGGAACGAGCACGTAGAAAGATTTTACTATCTAGACTGCCTATCGACGTTGCGTTGGTTCAGATATATTTTGTCAGTAGGAATAGGGATGTGAGCTTTTCATTGCTTGAACATGAGAATAGGTAGGGATGATGTGAAAACAGAGAAACTGGTATCAGGACATTTTCTGTTAAAGTCAGTGTGGTTTGATGTTAATGGTATGGCTCTGTTAGTATGAAAAATGGGAGTAAGAGAAAAATCTTGGGTATGTGAATGAAGAGGATAAGGAACTGTAAATTTAGAAATATTGTGGTGGAGTAAATTTTGTGTGATTGTTACACATGTTACAAGTAATGAGTCATAATCTTGGGCTTTAGTTGATAACTAATCTATTCCCGGTTCTTATTGCACGGTTCTTGTCAAAACCATCTGATAGTAGGGCTCCGAAACTGTATTTATGTAGGTTATTTACAGCTGCTGACAGCGATGATATCTGCGCTGCTTTACAGTTCATCAACAGTGCGAGGCCATGGACAACATTGATGGGTGTTGGCTGGGGATATGGGGCAAACATGTTGACAAAATACTTGGGAGAAGTTGGAGAGAGAACACCTCTTACAGCTGTCATATGCATCGACAATCCTTTTGACTTAGAGGAGGCCATGAGGTCCTCTCTTCAATGTGTTGCTTTGGATCAGAAACTTGCTAATGGACTGATAGATATCCTCCAATCTAATAAGGTTGATGATTGGCATTCACATTTTTAATGGAAGCCTTTTTCCTTTCAGTGGAGGAACACAACATTCAATGGTTTTGCTTCAGCTTTTTTGTTAGTCGTGAATGTATGTATAAGTCATCTGTTTTGTCTCAACTTATGCTAAATTAATCTACAGGAATTGTTTCAAGGCCGAGCAAAAGGGTTTGATGTCGAAAAGGCTCTGTCGGCAAAGTCTGTTCGTGATTTTGAAAAAGCAATATCTATGGTGTCCTATGGTTTTGAGGCCATAGAAGACTTCTACAGGAAATCTAGCACTCGAAGTATGGTTGGAAATGTGAAGATTCCTGTTCTCTTTATACAGGTGCCTATTTTGTAGTTTTAGTTCCATCTTGCTTGAATCTTGCTCAAGAGCAGTTCCTTTTTGATTTTTGGAAAAATTATTATGTGCACTTTTCGTTCAATGGAACATATTTCTATAGTGTTGCTTTATTGGACTAAGTTTATAGAAAGGGTGCTCAAGCTTGGCTTGTCTATATCATGAGTAATCTCAAGTGAGCACATTTCGTTGCTAACCTCCAGTGGCTGGGCTTCTAAGACACAAAATCCAAGTCAAGTTGTGCGGTAGGGTATTCAAGATTGGCTCATTTGTCTTTTTAGTGCAGTAGGAGGTTCCTGGAGTTGCCCTTACCAAGCTGAATGGGCATAGCTAGTTTTATCTTGCAGCTCTGTGACAGAATACAGTCACAATCTTCCAAAAATTATGTGTTTGTAGGACACTCTGCTATTTAAAAGTTGGTTTCAGACACTTAAGGATGTGATAGTTGCGGCTAAAATGTGAAATGACAGTCATATAGGATGTAGATTCATAGTTGAAAGTATATGCACCATTTTTAGGGTGTTCTGCAGATTTTGGATATTGGGGTTTCCAGATAATTAATTTACTGTCTATGGTTCTTCTACAAGTAAAGAAGCATGATTATGTTTTAGCATAAATGTTATTATAACTAATGCACAGGATAGTACGTATCTAGATTTTTTGTAGAGTTCCCTTCTTCAAGATGTGTCTGCGTATTCTAGTCATAACAAAATTACCAGTTACTGCAAATATTAGAAAGTTTTATTGATTCATACACACTATTCAGCCCTCTCTGACTAAGTTTCACTCTCGGTGCAGCTAACATCTCTCTGAATTTTCTGCTTTTGTTGTTCTAATTCTGCATAGCATGCATTAGTTGTTTGTTGGCAACAATATCTTCCAAGCCAACTGACACTCCACTGTTTTTAAGTTGATTATTAAGATAAGAAGTCTAGTCCCTTTAAGAGAAGTTATTTAATGATAATCCTGTCAATTTGTCAGAATGATATGCAACTCTGAATAGCATGCATTAGTTGTTTGTTGGCAATAATGTCTTCTAAGTCAACTGATTCCACTGTTCATAAGTTGATTACTAAGATAAGAAGATTAGTCCCCCATAAGAGAAGTTAATTAATGATAATCCTGTCACTTTTTCAGAATGATAATGGGACAGTTCCGCCATTCTCTGTTCCGCGCAGTTTGATAGCAGAAAATCCATTTACTAGCTTGCTTGTATGTTCTTGTTCGCATTCTGATGTTATCACAAGTGGTAAAGCTGCTGAATCTTGGTGCCAGAATCTTACCATTGAGGTAATGATTATTTCTTTCCTTTTGGCTGCTGAAGATTGTTTATGAAATGTTGAATCTATCTCCTATGTCAGGGAAAAGTAGGTTGGAATGAATTGTCTATCATTTCCATTTAAAGCGTGGGACTTCTGAATAATTTAATGTGTTTGATCTAATGCATTTGTATTTCTAGGAATCATATTGATTTTTAATTTAAAGTAAAAATTCTTTCTAATAAAATTCAAAAGAGTTTCAGGATTCTTCTTTCTTCTATAAGTTTTAACTGGGAAGGTATTTTGGGTTAATCTTGTATTGCAGTATAGCTTTCTTCCTTTGGTTCAGGAAGGGAAAGACTATTTCTTTGTTAACTTGACACTATTTTATCTTGTTGTGGATCTTTGATCCACTAATGTACCTTCTCTTTAATTTTTCATTTCCTTGTAAAACAAATAAAATTTGGAGGATTTAGAGCCTCTGAATTGTACATTGTTTTTAATTTTTTATAGCTGTTTCTTCAAATTCAAATAAGTGATGTCATTAAGTTTATGTCTAGCTCTTTGTTTTCTTAAATTTCCAGTTAAGGATTATTATTGTGCCAGAAAGTGCTGAAATGATAAATTATTCTCTATGCTTAGAAGGCTAGCTCTGCAGATTCTTTTTTCCCCCCCAAAATCTTATTTGAGATTCCAGGGAAAGAAATTTATACTTTTATGAGGTTTCTTCTTTTTTAACTTTAACTTCTTGTAATTAACAATGCCCAGCTGATGATTTGGCTATGGTTTTGTTTTCGCTAATTATTTTACAGTTTAGCTCATTCCTCAACATTATTATTTCCATTTATCAATTATTAAGTTACTCTAGGCGGTAAAATCTTTGTCTAGACTTTTTATGGCTGGAAGCTTTTGGTACATTATTCTAGAAACTTTATTTAAAGCCTAGTTTGATGAGTGTAATGAGGATCCAGATTAGTATGTTCTCTAAATTTATGCACCCCCACCCAAACAAGAATAAATTTATAAAGAAATAAATAAAAATAATCAAACATGTTTCATATTATGGTTGCAAATAATTTTCTGCTTGTCTTTATGCTGGCAATACAGTGGCTCACAGCAGTGGATCTTGGACTTTTGAAGGGTCGTCATCCTCTTTTGAAAGATGTAGATGTCACCTTTAACCCTTCAAAAGGCTTAGCTATTGTTGAAAGCAGAGCAAGTGATAAGGCCGTCAAAGCTAATAAGCTCTTTGATCTTAGTCAGACAAATCCTTTAAAAAGGTATTCCATGGATCGTATGAAAGAGATGCATGAAAAGAGTAATGGTGATGCTGGCATCCGTCTAAGATCCAGACAACATTCACAAAGGAATTTGGAACTTGAAAATAACAGATTGCAAGAAATGAACAATGGTGCCTTGCAGCACACTGGTTCTGTTGATGCAGAACTAGTCAAAGAGGAGGAAGCCAGTCCAGTAGATAGTGAAAGGAGCCAAGTTTTACAGACGGCACAAGTGGTTATAAGTATGCTTGATGTAACTATGCCTGGTACTCTGACAGAAGAACAAAAGAAGAAGGTAATGCTTGAATTTCCAATTTCTGTTTTGATGTTGATGCAAACAGATATTAGGTATAGCCTCCCAAATTTAATAGACCAGGGACTGATACCGTCCCTTTTATAATACTAACTTCAAACAATCTTCTAGATGACCTTTAAGCTTCCTAGGATACAATTAAGACTCCTTACATATTTCTCGACTTCACCAGTATTTTCTTACAAAAAACAAGGCTGATTCTTGACTCTTTGACTATTCATTTATCAATTATTTTTTTTTTCCAATCTTCTTTTAATGCTTGCGCCAATATCGATCTCCTGATATTGTTGTTTCATAATTTTTAGGTCCTTTGTTTGTGTATGTGATTTTGGAAATATTATAATTTGTACAGGTCTTGACTGCTGTTGGGCAAGGAGAGACATTTATTACAGCTCTGCAAGATGCTGTGCCTGAAGATGTGCGTGGAAAACTTATGACTGCAGTATCTGGTATTGCGCATGCTGAAGGCACAAACTTAAAATTAGATGGACTTCTGCATATTGGTAAGATACCCAATGTAACATCAGAGTTTAAGTCAAATATCCAAGGGAAAGTAGGACTATCAAGTGCTGAAGGTTCATATAAAGATCCTCATCGAGAAGTTCAGGGGAAAAGGTTTGACAGTTTAGCAGATGGCTCTGATAATGTACAATCTGGCATGGACAAACCTGTTGATGGAGTAGACACAGAGCTTCTCCCTTCAGAAAATTTACAGAAATCCGATGATGTAGTTCAGTCTCAGTCAATGAGTAGTCAACAAGGTGATATTTCTAGTTCAGTGAGGAAAGGCACTAATGATTCAGGTAATAATCATGAAGATGATGGATTTGTTAAAGAAAAGGCAGTTCTGCCTTCTAACATTGGTGAAAACGGATCAGAAAAAATTGTTCACTCTGGCCGTACCAGCCAGCCTGAAAAGGGAGGGGGCACCGAGGAATCAGTTGATGAGTACAAAGAGGAACAGGATGGTGGAGTATCTGGATTAGAAACAAAACCTGAGAATAGTACGCAGAAAATTGGAGAGAAAACTCTCGATTCTTCTAGTGATCAAAATAAGACAGCTTCTGCTGTTGCTGAGGAAGCAGTTTCTCCTGTGGGATCCTCTTCTGAGAACAAAAATTTGCAGCCTGTATTCAATCAAAATAAGTCCATTGTACCTGATCCTAGTCCTCCGACCTTCAGTGTTTCTGAAGCATTAGATGCCCTGACAGGAATGGATGATTCCACCCAAATGGCTGTTAACAGCGTTTTTGGTGTGATAGAAAATATGATATCTCAGTTTGAGGAAGAAAAGGATGATGGATATGAAGCCAAGGAGAGAAATAAGTTCAAGGATGAGAAATTTGATCATGTCTCTGAGAAACAGAATATTGGGAGTGACCACTCATCAGGAGAAAAAGAAGACAATAGGAATGAGCTTAATGTACAGTCTCATAGATTATATGATGCTTCTGCACATAATAGCCATGAGAGTAATACAGACTTTCAGCATGATGCTAGAGCTGAAAGGGCAGAGGAGGACCAGACTCAAAATTCCATCTTATTTGATAGGAACAGTACTAATTATTCAGAGGGAAATGACACAGCTGGAAGTTTAGATTTGGAGAAAAAGAGGGAATTAGTTGACAGCGAATTTTTTGCTGACTATTCAGATAAACTCATATATGGAAATAATATTCCATTATACTTACCTGTGAATCTGTTTGAATACTCTCCACAAAATGAATACTTTCGCGAATATCTTCTCTCAAAAATGCCAAATACCAAACCACTGGATTTAGATACAACTACTGCTCTTTTGCTTGACTACTTTCCAGAAGAAGGTCAGTGGATGCTCTTGGAACGACCGGTAAATGTCGGAGATGGAGATTCTATTGGTGATGTAACTAGTGAGGTTGTTGATAGAGAAGTTCAAGACCAATCATTTGCGGAAGTAGATGATGCAGATAAATTTATTGAACCACCATATGTAATATTAGACACAGATAAACAACAGGAACCAGTTCGAGAATATGAAAGGATTAATGATATGGATGAAAATTTTGAACAAGATGAGGATACATTGGCAGAGTTGATGGACTTTGTTAAAATTATTATACTTGATTCTTTGAAGGTTGAAGTTGATCGCCGGCTAAGTCCATCTGATAGGAAAGAAATGGAATCTGATGTTGCTACAGATATAGAAAAAGTGGCAAGTGCAGTCTCTTTGGCTGTTGGGAATGACAGGAAGTATATTTGGTGTTTGGATGGTAAACACTATAGTACTGACTTTATTGCAGAAAAAGTTGGTACTCTTCATGGGGAGAATATTATTAGAGCCATTTCCTCTTCTGTTCAGGGTACAAGTTATCTGGGAAGGGTACTTCCAGTTGGTGTTATTGTAGGATCTAGTTTAGCTGCTTTGAGAAAACATTTTGATGTATCTACTGAGCATGATAATGGTGAAAAGGAACCTGTAGACCATGATCTAGTCAAAAAATCTGAGGGAAGAAAATATGAAAAGGATGGAGTTACTGAGATTAATGGAATTCTTGTTGACAAAATAACTAGTTCAAATGGTTCAATAAACGCAGAAGAGTTAGGGGCTGAATCAAAAAGTTTAAACAATGGAAGTGTAATGGTTGGTGCTGTTACAGCTGCCCTGGGAGCATCTGCTTTACTTGTAAAGCAAGCGGTACGAATTAATATATTTAGGTGCATATTATACATATATACATTCTTTTTTCTCTGTAACTTGTTAACCTATGCATATAGATTTTTTATTATGTGAAATAGATTATCAGGTAACGTCATTCTCAGAATTTGAGTATTGATGTCTTTGTTAATCTAGGTGACATATTCTGCTGTGTGATAGTTTGTGTAGTTTGTTTCTCAGGTGCTTAGAAGTTTTAGAAATATCTCTTTTCTCAAAGAATAATGTGGTACTAAATTTGTTAATAATGTTGTTTAGTTAATTTGTCTAGCAGCAACTTGTTTATTCTTCATATACTATAGTTAATGCATGTTGACTTTACTTTTGTCAATTACCTATTTTTGGGTTGAGGGATTGAGGGTATTACATGTGTGCTTCTCTTGCTTACTGGTAAATGTAAATATGAAGGATTCATACAAGGGAAAGGAAATTGCTGAGAATTTATCCAAGCCCTTCAATGTGAAAGGAGATTTTCAGCAAGAGCCTGCAAAGCTTGAGGAGGAAATGTCTGAAAAAAACCAGAATAATATAGTCACAAGTCTTGCTGAGAAAGCCATGTCAGTTGCTGGTCCAGTGGTACCCACAAGGGAAGATGGTGAAGTGGATCAAGAAAGGTCTTAAGTTGTAACCTAAACATTTTTCTTTTATGTATGGACATATTTACTTTATTTGTTTTAGAAAAATTGTTAACATATCCTATTTGAACAGGTTGGTTGCAATGTTGGCAGATTTAGGACAAAAGGGTGGCATTTTGAAGCTTGTTGGAAAAGTTGCTTTGCTTTGGGGTGGTCTACGTGGTGCAATGAGTCTTACAGATAGGCTTATATCGTTTCTGCATATTGCTGACCGCCCATTGTTCCAAAGGTAATCTTAGTTATTAAAGATCATTTCCAGCATGTAAATATTTTCAACCCTTATCTTTTCCCCATTGGAAAATTATAGTAACTGAAAGTAACTTGACAGAATTTTAAATTGATAAAGACAACATCTTCTGAATAACTTAAATAATCTAAAAATTTGTTAAAATATAACATTTCTGTGTAATGATTTAGGAACATATTCATTTGATACTTTTGGTAAGTCTCTGTAGTTTGTAGCCCTTACTGTGGTTGTTATAATATAGTGTTCTTTTTCCTAATTTGCCAGCAGTTTGGTCAGGCATCAATCTATACAGTGTTCTGTTTTCTTTTTTTTAGTATGAAACATGAAACAATTTTCTCTTTTTTAATTATAAAATGGAAGGTAATATTAGTTTTTGATTGGTATGACCTCTACAGCCTACTTTGTTAGTTCATCCTCTGTAATAGGCTATGCTTCTCTAAATGGTGTGATGAGGCTTTTGTAGAGTACTGAAATGAATCAAGTAATTGATTTTTTTGGATAATTAATTTGGATGCTTCTACTTGGTTCATTTTCTGCCCCTTAAGGGAATTTATATTACCTCAGTGCTTTTTTTTGCCAACTCAATTTGGGTCAGTTGATGCTTTAACAAATTTAGGATAATGATTAGTTTATTTAAATTAATCAATTTGGGAGTGAGAACCACTTTGTGAACAGTTGTACAAAACTATCCATCCGTTTCAGCAACCAAAAAAGGAAAAGTCCAACTACCTATCTATCCTTTAACCTTTATAGAACACCCTAATTTTCAATTCTAATCAAGTTTGTGTTCTTCACTGTAAACCTGTGAATGCTTATTATTATATCCCTTTCGTTGATACACTTGTTTCTTTGCTAGGATTCTCGGGTTTGTTAGCATGGTGCTTGTTCTGTGGTCACCTGTTGTTGTTCCACTGCTTCCAACGCTTGTGCAGGGTTGGACAACAAATAATCCCTCCAGAATTGCTGAGCTTGCTTGTATTATTGGCCTCTATACTGCAGTTACAATACTAGTTATGCTATGGGGCAGACGAATACGTGGGCATGAAAATCCGCTGCAGCAGTATGGGCTTGATTTGACATCATTATCAAAGGTATTAATGTTACTAAGGGCAACCATATCTCAGACAAGCTCTAGACATTAGCAAATGCAAGTAGTTTATACATTTTACTTTGATATTTTAAGATTTTCATAAGGTGACAACTTGCGGTCCTCGTTGGGACTAAAATTTCAGCATAAGTATTAGATTCTAACTTTTAGGTTGGTAGCAAGCGTCAAGCAATCATTTGTGAACTTAATTTACTTGTAATTGTCTCTTGCTTTCAAGGTAGTGGAAGGATCATAATGACCTAGTATTATATGCCAATGACTTATTAATTGCCACCTTCTCCTCCTAGGCAAACAATCTCTCAAGGTTTCTCACGCTTCCTATTATTTTGACCCCCATTTGATGTAAAAATGATTGTAGCTTTCTTATATTTCTTTCAATTTTTTTAATCTCATTACTATAGTTAAATGAAGATTTCTTCTCTGTATAGTGAATAGTAAAGTTTCTAAAATAAGTAGTAGTTTGGATATTGATGCACCTGATTTTCATTCTTTATTGTTAAAAACTTTATGGTCTTGAAAATGGATAAGCATCCTGTGGCTTTGCTTACCTTGGAAAAAATGAGTTAATACTGAGCTTTATGCCTGCAGGCCCAAAATCTGTTGAAGGGTTTGATTGCAGGAGTTATGCTTGTTTTGGTTCTGCAGTCTGTAAATGCTTTACTTGGTTGTGTGAGTTTCTCTTGGCCATCAAGTGTTCCTTCAACTTTAAATGCAGTGACATCGCTCAGAGTGTATGGGAAAATCTTTATGCTGGCTTGTCGAGGAATCATAACAGGCAGTGCTGTTGTGCTTGTTGAAGAATTGCTTTTCAGGTCATGGCTGCCCGAAGAAATTGCCTCAGATCTTGGATATCATCATGGAATTATAATCTCGGGACTTGCATTTTCTTTATTCCAGAGGTATATATTTATTTGCTATTTTGGAATACCATATTCATGTAATTGCCTTTCTCATTTATTTGCCATTAACTTCCATATTTGTTCAGAGAGAGTTGATATAGATATATATTCTAGATTTCTTATTAAATATTGTTATTTTGGTCATTTTACCATGAAATATTTTGGCCCTAGGCCTACCGAACTATGGAAGACATGCTTGTAGTAAGAAGGTTAAAATTTTCTTTAGGTTCTTAAAGTTTCACTGACGTCTTAATGTAGTTAGCAAAAATTCAAATGGTTCAATGTAGTCTTTGAAGATTGTAATTGGTTCAATTTAGTTGAATAGGGAATAAAAATCCACGCTAATTATTGAATTTTTTTTTTCTATGGAAATTTCTTTATATGTTGTCTTTTTAGCTGTCGTGGTTTATTTATTTATGTTTTTTTTTTCAACATAATAATGTTTTGCTATATGCAATTCTATTTATTTATTTATGTTTTCATCAACATAATAATGTTTTGCTACATGCAATTCTATGAAGTCATAGATCATGCTGTTGACCTCTGTTCTCCCAAATGTGTCCCACTTTTAACCTGCAAAATTTTATTTCCAGCAAGACCACATCTAAGCATTTCTCCCATCTTTCTGTACGCCATCTATTTTATCCTAGCAACATCCTTCCATTAAGTTGCCACAGCTTAAACATCCATATAGTATGAAATTCTGAGGTTTAACGCTACATTTCCCTGGGAATAACATGAACTGAGAAAGACAGCCAACACGGAGTACTGAGATAGCAATTTTCTTTTGGCATATTCCTTAAGTTTTTCTTTGCCACTTCTATGAAACCTGCCCCAGCATAAAAGATATGCCTTGCACCAATGATGTGCAGAATTCAGCTTTCTTATATAGAAATAAATCATTAGACTGAAATAATTTCTTCCTCTACAATTGCTCTTCAGCACAAGCACAAAGAAAACTAGTGAAAGTGATTTCACTAGAGTTGTCCCATCTCTTTTTGCTTCTGTTTGTTCACTGATGCCATATTTAATTTGACCCAGCATCTGGTTACCATTTTCCAATTACCTCACTTTTTTTCAGGTCATGTGAATTGATTTTTAAGAACATCATTATGATCACTCTGCTAACTACTTATGGTAACTTTCGAATGGGATTTCAGGTCTCCACAGGCAATTCCAGGACTATGGCTATTATCTTTGGCTTTGGCAGGGCTTCGCCAAAGAAGTCAAGGCAGCCTTTCTGTTCCAATTGGTTTTCGTTCAGGGATTATGGCCTCAAGTTTCATTTTACAAACAGGTGGCTTTCTAACCTATCATTCGAAGTTTCCCATATGGGTAACTGGAAATCACCCATTGCAACCCTTTGCTGGAGTAGTTGGTTTTGGATTTTCTTTGTTATTGGCAATAATTCTCTATCCAAGACAGCCCCTTGAAAAAAGTAGGTAGAACCATAAGTAAAGAGATTTATTCGGCTATTAAAGGTTACATCATGAGGAATGCACAATGATGTTAGATGTCTTGAGATGTTCTCGGATTTAGATAGGAGATTTAAATGCTTTGCAAATGACATCAAACTATATTTGTGAGGCCTATGTTCTGAATTTCCACCATCTTGAGGTTGAAAGAAGTCTTGCGGAAGAAAAAGAAAGGGAGGAAGACACACAAAGTGAAGGAAAAAGAGAAATGATATGTTAAAAGTTCGGTATTGTCATGTAGAACTAATGGCAATATTCTGCATTGAGAAGACACTGCTTGCACAGATGAGGACAAGGTCTATGGTTGCTGATTTCGACACAATATTATGCAAGAATACAGATCACGGTGTACAGTTGTTGAAACTAGAAAGAAATACAAGGGCAAGTTTTGTACGTAGGAGAGGAAAGCAATGTATATTTACAAGTTTCCACGTTTTACTTCATTGCGGTAAAGTATACAGGGCTACGGTTGCTGTAGTATACAAAGCTAGAGAGTACTTTTTAAGCTCTGATAGTAACGAAAACAATGTGAGGTACATTGACAATTGGCAGTTCTGAAATGAAGTGGTCTTTGGAGCATCCCATTATTATTTATGCTTCATATATTTTCTTTCCCCTTCTACTAGAATCGAACATGTGTAAATATGCTTGCAAATTTTATCCAATCAGAAAAGCAGAAAAGTATTATTCAGCTGGGTCTTCGTTTATTCATAGACCGATGTCAATAGTGGTGGTCTGGACCCTTTAACAGAGCTTTCATTATGCATTAGTTCAGTACTCACGTAAAATTTCAGTCCATACATCTATTGAGTCTTCGGAATTTGAAAATTGAAAGTCTTAACCTGAGTAAAGCGTGATGTTTAAGCCTGGAGTCTGCACTAAATCCTGAATGAGGTAGCTGAATATTAAATATTAATATTAGAGCTTGAGAATGTTAATATCATGTTAGGTCCTCGTTTAGTGATCTAGTAAAATATTTTGGTTAAATAATTACTTTAAAAAATATTGGAAACTAAAAGTCTGTTTAAATCCATCTTAAGAACACGAGTTATTTTGGTTGTACTAAGATGAGTTTTAAATTCGCAATAATTATAAGATTATGAAGTATAAGATTCATTTAAAGCCAGATTGCCCAGCCTTTTACTCAGCTCAGGCATCAGCAAGTGGCAACGACAGATTCAATCGTCATTTGCTCACCAGTTGCTTGAAGAAGAATTTCTATTTCTGCAAAGACTCAGAAAATTCCTGGAGGCGAGTTCTACAAATGGTTCTTTGAGCAGTGCTGATACTCGTTTGTCAGGTTAGGAAAGGTTAGGGTATGATAGGTTAACATAATGGAACGTATATGCTAAATTAAAAGCTCCCTGAATACAATGCTAAATTCATAGGAACTTGCGCGCTGGATTATAATTTGCAAAACAAAGAAATAAGAAAATAAAAGCCACAATCTTTACTGGAATAGAGGGGCCTCAAACACCCAGAAGAAAACAATGCTGAGAAATGCAAAAAAAAAAAAAAAAAAAAAAAAGCCTTTGTTGTCCNTAAATCAAAAAAAAAAAAAAAAAAAAAAAAAAGCCTTTGTTGTCCAATCGCAATCACAAAACCGCCATTATTCTTCAAAATTCTGAAACCTACACTTAGACATCGCTTCCTTCGTAGCTTCAATTTACTCCACAGCCAGAGGAACAGATTCAGCCTGAAACGTTGCACAAGAAAGAAACGCCCATTATAATTAAAGGATGAAATCAAAATCCCATCTTATTTACATTCATTTGCCAACATTTTCTGTTAAAAAAATGCCACTTGGAATGGTCAAAGAACCTTACCAGCTTACGATACTTGAGGGCATAAAACATTTCAAGGTAGCGACGGCTCTCAAGACGATCCAGGTTAGAAACATGTTTCCAGAAGCCATAAACTCCAGTCAGTGTCAGAAGCCTCTGCGAGTAAATTTTCCATGTGTACCTACAATACAAACAAAATTATCAAAACAAACTTCAAAGAACAAACTCATTGGAAGCTTGTAAAGACAGAAGTTAGTAAACTAACTTCTCCTCAATACGCTTCAGGCCGCCGTGAGAGATCTCGTCCCAGTAAGAAGGATCTGCCTTGCACTTCTCAAAGAAGTTGACAAGGATCTCGGCAGCCTGATCACCGTGGTAAGGATCAATGTGGAAGCCAGATTTTCCATTGACAATAATCTCAGCTGGGCCACCATTGCAAGTTGCAAAGGTAGGCAATCCACAGGTCATGGCCTCAACAACAGTCAAGCCAAATGCTTCATACAGAGCAGGCTGCACAAAAGCTCCTTTTGTATCACAGATGTAGCGGTATAGTTCACCGTTCCTGACCCGGTTCATCTGAGATGAAATCCATCGGAACTGGCCATTCAACTGGTATTTTTCAATATGGCTGTACATCTTCTTCATTTCAGCTTGCTCTTCCAAGTCCTTGGATTCCTTTCTTCTGTCACCACCAACTACAACTAAGTTAACCAACTCACGGAGCTTAGTATTCTTCCCATACCACTCCACAAGACCACTTAAATTCTTTACACGGTCCAGCCTCGCCATGGTGAAGAGGATAGGCTTGTTGCGGTCCTTCAACACACATCTGTTGGACAGGAAATTATAAGTGAGAAATCATTTGAACAATTTCTTTGGTGGAAACAATTTAGTCAAACATTAAACATGAAACATGGGAAGGCAAAAGGAGGTAAACTCACAAGTGTTCCTCGTTCTCAACAGGGCTGAAAAGTAGCTCCTCGATCTCAGAGTGGAAAGATTTCAGCCTTCGTTTCTCCTCGGTGTAGGGGAAGTATATGCTCATATCAGCACCAGGAGACACAATGTTGAACTTGGGATCAAACACGTCAATTCCATGTACAACACGGTAAAGTCCAGGAAGAGTGAAAGCAGTGTGACTCTCATATTGACCAACAGTATCCTTGCTGATACCATGAAAATGTAACAATGTTAGGGCCTCGGGGGAACAGCATGATAATAAAACGTTATATAATGTCTAAAAGAGATATCTCACCTTCCAGCAATCTCCTGGAAGGTACTGGTGATGATAAAGTCAGTATGATTCATAGCAATAAGATCAGCTGTAAATTGGCATGAGAAGTGGTACTTGTCATCCAATTTTTTCCAATATATGTCTGAATCTGGATATTTTGTTTTCTCGAGAGCATGAGCAATGGTGCACTGCATCGTATAGCAAAAACATGTGAAAACAATTAGCACTTCAGGCTGCAAAAGAAGCATCAACTGTAGCAATAAAAACAAGAGAAAGTATTCTATGGATCTTTGTAACAAACCTGTGTAACACCTAATTTATGTGCTAACAAGGAAGCAACAATGTTGCCATCACTGTAGTTTCCAATGATCAGATCAGGCTTGCCCTGCAACTCTTTACCAATTTCAACTGCAACATCCTGATAACAACAACGGAATATGCTCAATAATCAGGAACCCTAATGGGTACAACTTGATCAATGAATATGCAATTCTATATCAAAAGTTTTTACCTCAGTGTAAGTCTCTAGGTATGGCCAGACTTCAAATCGGGAGATCCATTTGCGGACAATTCCCTTCTCTGTTCTAAAAGGAACACGGAGAATATCTGAATATTTGGTTCCATACACTTTCTCAAGTCGTTGACCACAAGTTGTCCCTATTGCATCCGGGAGGAGTCGAGTAATCTGTGTATGATGACAGAAAGATTTAGCACGAAAAAAATAAAATGGGCTTGTAGCACTTAATTGCATAAGGGCTAATCATAACATCATACATCTCATAGAACTTGAGAAAACTTACAATGAGGATACGTGGGGTGATATCAAGTCCTTGCTGCTTAATACGAAGAAGCATCTCATCCTCTAAGGCACGAACTTGATCCAAGATGTACACAACCTAGAAGAAACCAAAATCAATTAAAGTCTATACAGACAAGTAAGACAGACATAAAACAGATTCTGCCATGCAAATTACCTGGCCACCAGTGTCAGGGTACCCCAAAACATTGTCTTGGGCGAAGTAGCCATGGGGAGTAAGAATCACAACATTGAAGACCATGGGAATTCTTCCAAGGAAAGTCTCAAGAGTGCATGGATCAGGTGCCTCAAGCAAATCCAAAAGAAGTTGGATCATTTCCAATACACGCTCTGCGGTATCACCCCACCCTCTCTCCAAACCAATCTCCTGGAACTTGAGTGCAAACTCAGAGTACGGTGTTTCAGGTGCCAGGGTAGACAGATACTCCTCTGCCTTCCTCAGAACATACTGAAGAGAATTCAGGTTCTGAATTCTGTCGTTCAGCATCATATTCTGCGGAAGAGAACCAAATTAGTAAAACAGTGTTGAAAGCACTCAAATGATGTAGATGCTATTGCTCTTTACTTTGCTATCCTAAGAATTCAGTAAATCCATGAAGACCAACACAGTAAAAACTCAAATTATGAGCAAATCAACATTTGATCCACGGACTACGTTGTCTGGTATACCTTGCCCTTGTGGCAGTGGACTCGGAGAAATTCAAGCAGTGGGTGCATGCTCTCCTTGTCATGGAAGAGTTTAGCAGAAAGGTGGCGGTTAAGGAATTCCACACCATTCCCAATGGACTTTGAAAGAGTTGGGCGGGGAAAAGATGCAGTGAATGGCTCAAAGTCCAACTCAAGCACAAAATTGCCGTTGCCGCTGCAGTAAGGCAAGCAGCATCGTGTAAAATACAAAACCTTAGTAAAGAATAAGAAATAAGGCCATGAGATCAACAGATCGAAACCAAAACTAATTACCTTCCATCAACAAGTTCCTCCTTGAAGTGGAGGTACTCAGCAACTCGCAGCTCTTCAACGACGAGTGCGTGGACATTCACACGGATGTATTCCCAAACACCAGGCCTTGGACGGACAGCAAGAGCAACCCACGGAGGCAAAACTATTGCTTCCTAGAATCAGCAAAAACAAGTTAAAGAGAACTCTGTCAAAGACGTCAAAACACAATGAAGCAAAGTTGATGTGTTACCTGAGTAGATCTAAGAACTTCAGCAAATGCACCATCAGCTAGCTTCTTTCTGTTCTCTTCAGAGATTGCTTCGAACTCAAGAATAAGTTGATGGTGTTGCAGGATTCCCTTCCCCTTGCTCTCAAGCCTGCAAACAAAATAAATACTCGTACCTCATCATAACCTTAAACAAACAAACAAAACTTATGCCCACTTGCTTATTTTCAAAGAGAAATATGATCTTAACCTTAAAACGGAATCTTGGTTCCATATTTATTACTATTATTCTTTAAAACTTCTCTAAGAAACAATACCAGAAATACAGTCCGAGAACTGAACTCGAAATGCAAAGATCTTTATAAAAACTACCTTGAAAGCAAGGCCAAGATTTCATTCCTGTGGGCAGAGAGAGTCTCATCCAAACGTTCACGGAGGCTGTGAACGCGAGTCAAAGCACGTTCGGCCATTGTTTCTTTCTGATTCTGATCAGAAAAAACTTAAACTGCAAAAAAAATAATAATAACAGAGGATGAAACGTAAGAGTAAGTAATATATCAAAGCTTGTCCAGAAGCAACATTATATAGAGAGCTTGGATTTGTGGATAAACATCATAAAGTCAAACCCAACTTCAAATTACACTATTTGAAGCAAAATATTTCCAAACCTACCAACCATGTCTCACCAACCAAATTTTAACGTGTTAATAAAACTAGATTCTACAGTTCTACTAAGATTACTGTCTTAATTTAGAGAAACACAATGTTGTAAGATCCATCATTCACTGGCTCCAATTCCATTGACTGCAAGATCACTAATATTAAAGCAAATTTCTTGGCTACCAAGCAAACAATGTTAAGAGAATCATGAACAGAAGCTAGAGAGAAAAATAAAAAAGTTAAATGTGGGAAAGAGAGAAACAAACTTTGACTACAAAGAAAAATAGACCTTGAATCTTCCTACTAACAAATAGGAAAAGTCTACAACAAGATCATAAGATTAGCCACTCCTGAGAACTGTGTTAGTGTGAACAAAGAGAGTAGTAGCCAGTTTATATAGTTTAGTTTGAAACCAAAGGAACATGAAGAAGATGCAGCGTGATGCAGAGGACTTGCAGAAGACCACGTAAAGTAGTAAAAGACATAATATTCAGAATCAAAGCCACACAAAGAAGGAGAAGAAGAGAATCAAGGAACCGAAAGAAAAGCAAAGAGAGTCGGCACACGTACAACACAGTGAGTAGAAGTGAATGGGAGAGTTGCAACCCTCGGTGTGGAATTTATAGACTTTTAAGAGAAGGATCCCGAAAACGAAGATGGTAAAATGCTACAGTTAATGCTCAAAGGGGGAAGAAATTTCAAAGTTAAAAATTAAAAAAAAAATAATAATAATAAAAAAATAAGGAAAGTTAAGTGCTACAGTAAATCACAATTTTAGTTGAGGGTGTTTTGGTAATTTGGCTAGATTACATTGCGACAGAGAACTATTTTACTGTGGGAAATTAAATATTTCAGCAAAGAGTCAATAATTGCAGGCGACCCTGAAACTCAAGAAAACATATTTTTTTAAACCTAACGATCGAAGGGGTTGAGGATCATTCATGCGGTTAGAGATATCACAGTTCTTGCAGTTCAAAGAACTCTTTAACGTAACAAACAATCAAAGAGAGTGAAGCTAAGCATGGACGGAGTGAAAAATGGTGCAAGCGATTGGAGGTGGTGAAATGTGTAGGGACGCTGAGACTGTAAGCATTATGTGGGGCCTCTTTGCAGAGACAATACAAATACATAGGTCTCGGTGATGGTGCTGCCGTGCCGGTGAGCATATGATCCAGATCATCACGAGCGAGACTTTTAGGTCCTGTGTTAGTGTTACTGTTACCCACTGCAAATTTTGATGCTTTTAATGCATCATGACCCATCACAAACGAACAACAATAATGTACATTTGTACTATAGTTGAGTTTACGACAGTAACTAATCAATATAAATAAGATAAAAAAAAATAACTAAAAAAGACGAATCTTAAAAGGAATATGCTTCAATTGTATAATTAATTAGCTACTGTGGGAGCTGATCTGCTGATCTTTGGATTTTTACCTTCGAATGCAACAAATCTCTGTATGCGAAGAACTTGAGGAGGAGAAATTAATTGAATGAAAATGAATGAATGAATGAACAAAATGAACGCAGATCTAGAAATAGAAATAACGCAAGTATGCAAAGCCAAGAAAGGATTTACAAATGGGATGGAGAATGAGGAGAGCTTAGAGTCCCTTTTATACACAAATGAGCCACCTTTCTCGCGATTAATGGGGTTTGATTTGAGAAGAAATAAAGAGAAATGATGCCTCTACTTCCGCGAAAATGTCATTATTATTGCCAGTGGTTTCATTGTTTCTTTCGGAAACCGCTTTTCTCAACTTTCACTGTAACCCATCATTTTACTCTTAATAATCTATTCATACAACTACTTTTTAAATAATTTTTTTAAATTATGCATATTTATTTAATAACACATTTATTTTATTCATGGTAAAAACAAAAATGTTTTTTTTTATTGGTAGTACTTTAATTCAATTTGGTCTTGTTTTTGGCCTGTGGTTTTCAAATGGCTTCTCTTCTTGGATTTGACTCCACTTAACCATTCCATCTTCGCTTCTTTTAATTGTTTTCTATATTTAATGCACTGTCCAGAAGCACCTCCGTTCTAAAGGCGACAAGTCCTTGAGACGGGGCATATTGTTGATTTCCAACGCCGCTTAGCGCCAGCCACGTTAAGTGTTGAAAGGGGCTATTAAGTCATTTCACGGAAAAATAAATAAATATGTAAAACAATAAAAATATTTTTGGTTTCCCGGAGGAAGACTCTGAAAGTCACAGGCCGCCAGTTGCGGTCAGCTTGTCGGTAAGTCAATATGAACAAGGAAAATATTTTGCTTATTGACGTGATGTGGCGTGACGTGATTGGTGAAAGCGTAACTGGAGAGAGCTGAGCCAATGAGAATTTAATTTTTTTGTGTAGATTTTTTACGTGGGCACCCACGTGTAAAGTGCGAGACAGCGAAGTGCACAGCCGGTGGTGGATATAGGAATTTGGATTGGATAAAATTTGGGTAAGGTGATCATTGCCTGACGTGGCAATGTAATTACACCGACAAAAGTATTAATTAAATGCTAAGTTTAAAGAAGCTTATCTGTTGATTAATCTATTATCTTTATACTACGAATTGCTTTCGCCACTTCAAAAATCCAGTGGCTGCCACTGTGGTTTTGGGCACGCTGGTATTTGACTTCATCGTTACCACTCAACTCCCGTTCCTTCGTTCTTTTAATAAAATATTTGTTATAAAAGATTATTATTCAGTACAAGAACACTACTCGAAGTATATATGCTTAAATTAAGTTGAATGATATATATATATATATATATATATATATTTTTTTTTTTTCTTGCATTTTCTTACACTAGACTATACTAAAAAGATTATATAATATAATGCTGATCAAGTATGAAATTGAACATATAATTTAATATGTTAGACCTCATTAAATCATAAAAATATATACTAGTCATATTCAAATAATATGTAAGATACCACGTTAGATCATTAAAAGGTATAATATTATGTTGTTGTCAATTAATCGTTTAAAAAATATAGTTTTTTTGTTTGTAAAAAATAATTCTATAATATTTTCTTTTATTTTTTTAGAGTGATTATTTGTGTCTATTAACCGTGTTGTTGCACAATGACACATGGTTGATGACTTGATCAGGGGTGGACCATATTGAGGACCTGCCGGGGTACAACCCGACTGGATTTTAAAAAAAAATTCAGATATTACGATATTACCTATTTTTATCTTTGATATTTGCTGAATAAAAATATAATCCTTTAAATTTCTAAATATACCGAAATTATTGACTGTTAACTTTCAAAGTCTAAAGAGTAAAGTCAAACTTAAAAATTAGTGAGATTTACACACATAAATTATACATTTGAAGAGACTTTAATAACATTTCTTCTTCATATAAAGTATATGATAATCTTATTTCTAAATTTTAAATCTAAAAATATTATAATATATTATAATAGGTTTTAGATAATTAAAAATATTGTATTTCTTGAAAATTATTTATTTATTTTTAAATATTACTAAAAGTTACTAATAACTTTTAGCACTAACAATTCTAAGACTTTCTAGAAAATTTTAAAATTTACAAGAATTAGGATAAATTTAAAAAAAAAAGATTTTATGTAAATAATTACACTCTAAAATACTAATTTACAATATTGTGAACAATATTTCACTATTTATTAAATTATTTATTTAAATAAAATAGTATTAATAAACTTCATTAGTGGATTTGATTTGTTAATCAACTATGATTAAAAATACAAAAAAGATTGTTAGTGTTTAGTGATCGAAAAACCTATTTTAATTTATTGACCTTGCGATCAAATATATTTAAGTCATTATTAAAAGACTAATAATAATAAATAATTATAGTTAAATATATATTCTAATTATAATATACATTATAGTATTAGACATATTTATCTTATTTTTATTAGATTTGTTTGACACTTAATTATACAATATTTTTATGTTCATATTTTTTATTAATTAATTACAAAAAAGAAAATCATAAGATTTATATAACATTTATTAGTTATATTATATCTATAAATATAAGAACTAAATCGTTTGGTTAAGAATATTTTTAAAAAATAATAATAATAATAAATTTCGAAAGAGTTAAAATAATTTCATTTTTTATTATCAAAATTTTCAGTTCAGAAAATTTCTTTCGGGTCCGCCCCTTGTACTTTGGTGGTGAACTACTGTCGTAATTAGTGACATAAATTGTTGACGAATTGCATGAGGTAACCTGAGAAATAGGTGGCATGCATCACGTGGAGTGGATCCCCGTTTAAATTTGGAGACTAAGAAGCCTACGTGGAAGCGATGGTTGCGTCTGAGTTAGCAGATGGTGGTAGAGGCCATGTGTCGCCTTCAACAAGATAAATATGTGCTGTCAGATTATAAGTTATCCATTCGAGCCTCAGCAGAGAGAGGTCCACTTTACAGTTTACGCTGCTTATTGCCTGCCTCTGCCTGGCTGTTCTGGTACGGTTTGCTTGGTCCCTCAATAAAACTTCTCATTTACGTCCAAAACCAAATCCAACTTGGATATACATATAGCCTTTTACGCTTTAAAGGCCAAATATGAATTGCTATTGCCTGAAAATATATATTTTTCAGTATTTTCCAAACGTTACTCTAAAAAAATATAAAAACAAAAACGTTTTGAACTTTGGGAACACTTTTAGGCCACTATCAAAGAAACCCTCAATAATATATTATCGATCTGTAGTGAAGTAGGAGCTTTGAAGCCCCTAATGAGCACCAATAATTCAGAATCTGTGACGGCAACCACATTGTCGCAGTATCGGGCGACTGAGGGCCAATCCGCACACAAGCAAGTTGATCCAAGAAAGAGCTAGCTAGCGAGCAAGCTTAATTTCTTGCGAAAACAACCAGTTTGGTAGACAAGAATTAAGTAAGAAAGCGATATGTTGAGTAGAGTGAGGCCCGTCTTGTCCAATAATATGATTTGGATAGGTTGCGAATTTGCTTTTAGCAAATGCAAAATGATATTTGATAGTTTGATCTGCCTAACGCCTTTAACTAAAAGTCAAGAACTTATACTGGACTCCAACTTCCAAACTCGGAAAAATTGAATTACCTAATTAATGGCTTGGAATTGCCGATGGTTACAAGATAGTGATGATGATCATGAATGGAAAACGTTTACCCAACTCGACATTCCCAAAAATATCTTCAGTCGCTTGCACGGTGCAGACTCAAAATTTAGTTAAAGCTAGCCCTAGACATCATGGTCCATGGATGGATGTACTCTGAGACGCCAAAGGGTGCGCCCTTGCTGCATAATTTTCACGTGGCTACAGGTACTGAGAAAGAAACTTATGTGCTGCCGCATCAGCCTTCTCGTGCATGATTGTCTTTAAGGATACATTTAGGAGTGTTTTTAGTTTTACGTATTCGTTTCTAAGAGATGAAACCATTTTTAGGATATGAAAAATGCCTCGCTGAGTTCTACTTTTTGAAAATTTTGGTTTCAAAAATAGATATAGAAAATTTGAGTACTCCACGAAATTCTTTGCTTTGATAGAAAGGAAATATACCCTATAAATCAATTTCATCAGTACTGTTTGAGCAGTGTGGTCCGGTACAGATGTATAATCAACTATCAAGTTTGAACATTGTCTGTATTTTCTTAATGCTCTTGTTTTCTTCAACTAAAACTCCTTTAGTGTCTGCAATGACCCACAATATCACAATTGATTTCACAAAGAATAGTCTGAATAGACAAGATCCACAGTTGACAGTGCTCTCAATGAACTAAATCCATAATGCTTACATGTATGTAGAGCCAAACTGCCAAGCATGTAATTCCAGAAAGTTGCAGAAAGCATTCTCATTGCTTAATTTACGCTAATCGAAATGCCGAAAATTAAATTTCATGCTAGTGCTAGCTAGCTCTCTTCAGACAAAAAACTATTATTTTAGATAATAAATTAATGTTACTGTCAAAATGACTAGAAAAAGCTTCCGATATGACGTCAGAGCAATATCATGTGAGTTGAACCACCCATTTCATTCACCGGCCCCGATCAACATCAGCTGATTAAATTACTCTCGTGACTGAATTGCATATTTATAAAATTACAAGTAACTGGGCCAAGTCGAGGTGTAGACCATAGAGTGCACAATAAAGTTTTGTTAAATTTGGCAAAAGATAGGTATTATTTTTTTATGCATTTAGGTCAAGAGGTTCAGACACCCAACTCAGCGTGGAGTTGAAGCTTGAAGGACCAATCAGCAAGCTCTATTTAAGAGTTGAGAGCAAATCAACTTTTTTCATGTAAACTCTGTAAATTGTTCATGATGGATTCTTAGGTCGTTGACTTGGACACACCACTGATTTTTTTCTAATTTTTTTTTTTTTAAATTTTATTTGTATAATATATTCAGATATCAAGTGGGTCGTTTTGGTGATCTGTGGGGCAGCGATTTCATATATATGATCATGGCTTTGTAATTAATTAGTCTGTCATTTTGGTGATTTGTGGGGCAGCGTTTAATATATATGATCATGGCTTTGCAATTAATTAGCCGTTCTTTGCTACTGACTTTTCTTATACTCCAAGCGTCACCCGATCTCTCAACCGTTCATGCAAACAAATGTTGGCCGTTGAATTATTGAACTTACGTTCATCATTGTTGGGTTGTAATTTTCTTGATGTAAAGGTCTTAACTAGCTCAAATCTAAGGTTGATATTTTGATGCAACTTTCAATCGTTCTCTTTCTCTTCGTACAATTGTATATACACATATCCATACACGTACCCTTTATTATTCCCCAAAAAGAAAAGAAAAGGCGAAGTAAGCATCAGAATTCAAGTGAGAATTGAGAAGTAGGATATAGATGATGACAAGGAAGAACTAACCTTTCCCAGCTACTTGTCCTAGTCAAGTATTGGTGATAAGGTTAAAGGGTAGGGTTGAGGTGGAGTTGTTAGAGTTGCTGTACCAATTTCAGACAGACGATGATCACTTTAACTTGATTGTAGCGAAATGGGAAATATCCCATCTTGTTTGTTTGCTTGTTGCTTCTGTGGCTGATTTAACCTTGTAGCTAGGTAGAGGTGGGTGTCTAGCCAGCCTTATGTTTTTCGTGTTGGCTTGCATGGTTCCACCTCCACTGCCCACCACATATTGCGTCCGTCCCGTTCAAGATACAGATACTCCACTCCACTTTGGATGGACAACCCATCACGGCTCGAATCTCTTGTAGAGATCCCATGTTATTTTGTTGTTCACTTTATGCTTATGCGCTTTTACCTTTGGAAAAGCCTCCGCCTTTTGGCTAAAAGAAGTCGTTGTTCATGAATGTGTTACGTTTTCTATAAGCTTCTTTAAACTAATTATATGATATATCTTTGATGAAACTTTTTCCGGGAAAATAAAAAAATAATTTCGGAAAAATAAAAAATAATGTAATAAATTTGAAAACTAACTTATTGATAATTATGAGTAGACAAATATTGACTCATTGGTCATGACGAGTAACTTGGTTGTCACAAGTTTACGAGTTTTAATTTATTGATCTTGACGAATTGATAAGTGATAGAAATGATTTGTTTGTCTTTTAAAATTAGATTTAATTAAACAATCAAATAAAATGATAAATTTACTAAAAATCAAAACAACCTCTAATTTTCATTATCTTTTAGACTTAGATTATTGTTTGCTTTTAATTAATTAGCAAAATATTTACTCTTTCTTTAATTTATTTATAATTTAGTATATTTAAATAACAAGTACATATACAGAAGAGTCTCCAGAAGACCAATAAAGAAAATTGTTTATAAAATTAAAGTCTACAATATAGTTTTTTTTTCCATCTCAAATATTTCTATTTCCCTGTGAGATGGTGGAAGAAAAATAAGACAAATGAGACTCCAACAATATTTACTGATATCCCACATGGGTTCTGATTTCTGTAGGGCATGCAGTCAACAATTAATCCTTCAATTTCACGTTGAAATTGATTGACATCTGTCTTCTACCTAATAATTCTTCTGCTTTTGCCACTTGTTATCTATAATAATAATAATATAACTACTCCCTCTAGAATATCTCGTCCTCTGCCTATGAAATAAGAGGCTGATCCTATAACCCATTATAATTTGACGTATCTACCACGATTTTTATTTTTTTTAAGACTAGTTTTCAGCCCTACATCGATTTTCATGAGAATTGATACGACCTTGATATAATTTGTTTTGCTTTAGAAGTCATATAAGTTATAATATAGTCTACCTACCAACTTCTTCAATAAAATAAATATTTAATTTTGTTTTTCTATGTTTTTAAATTTAGTGATTCTGCTTTCGAAAAAATTAAAAAAAATAAACGATTTTATGGAGTAGTTGAAAGTTTAGTAAAGCGAGCAGAGACCAAATATACCATTAACATTATCATGGGGTTTAAAAAGTCTAAAATGGATTTGGTTTTGGTTTCTAGTTAGATGGGTATGCAAATGCTTGTAAAACGTTGTTTTTGGTCGACTTATGTTATGTATGAACGTGTTAAATTATATTTTACAAAGGGTCAGCAATTTAAATTTATATGACACTAATATTAAATTATTGATCTATTACAATCCGATGATTGAAAAGTGATAAGTTGACATTAAAAATATATATTTCTTAATTTTTCACTTACATCCATTGGATTTTAATGAATCAATGACTAAGGATTAATGCTAAAAATTTAAGTCTCTATAACCCGACTTTTTAAAAAATCATATATAATATATTCTTCTAGAAAAATTACATTCCACATGCTTCCCAAAAAAAATTATTCTTTAGCAAAATCATCTCGAAAGCATTATAAAAAAATGACTATATCTTTGCATTTTATTTATAAAAAATATTTTATATATATATATATATATTGATGTTGTTATATAAATACAATTTTGAAGTTTAATAATCTTACAAGAGTCCTAAAATGTCTTTGTGACGTGTTATGTTAAAACCACCAATACCATGCTTGTTTCCCATTAAATTTTGGACTGACAGAGTTCTTTGTCTATTTTTTTTAAATTATATATTAATCTAACTAAACTATATAGATAACAAATTATTAGTCTTTAAACTCGAATTAATATAATTTACCTTAAATAGGACTGCGCTGTTGTAGGCATTTTCATCTTCATATTGTGGGAAGAAAGATCACGAGAGAGCAGGGTAAAGACCATGTTAGTAGATTTCATGGCCCATCTAAACATTACAACACATTGGGCTTTTAGAAATAAGATTTTAGCCCAAAAAGCCCGATCATATGGGCCTTAATGATAGAGCATTGTACATGTGAGGTGACCTTTGGGACCCACCCCTAGGCTATCAATAATCAAACCTCCTCAATTCAAAATGGTGATGCTCCGTCCCCCGAGTGCGCGCACATAACGGGAAAAGTAACAGAAGAAATAATAAAAACATTATTATTAATTTCTAATAATAAATAATATTAAAAAAGAATACGAAACTATCCGTTACTTCTTCTCCTCTTTCTCCCTGTCCCTCTCCTCCCTCTATCTTTGCTCAGACTTCTAAGAGAGGCCTTACCAGTTCTGTCACCTCTTTCCCACGCTTCAAAGCCCTAACGTACGTTAACATTTTCATCGGATCTTCTTCACTTAAACATCTCATGCAACGAACCGGCTTGGTCTCCATACACTCTCGTTGAACTCACTTCGCCATTCACATTGCGCGGCCTTTCAAGAACACGCTCGGCTCGGCTCGCCTCGTCGAATCTTTCAACACTTCGATACTGTAAGTAATGCATTTTCTTTGTTCATTTCAGATTTTCTTGTTTCAGGTGATTTTCGTTGCATTGTTAGAAAAACAAAAAGAAATCAACGGAAAAAGGAAAATGTACTTCTTGCGAAACCTGGAATTTTTTTTCTGAATTTCAAGGTTTTTCTGTTGAAATTTTCTTCAATCTTTGGACAATCAGGGGATAGTTAAGAAGCAAACATGGTCGGGACACCTGCCACGCCTTTGTCAAAGAAACAGAGGACTGCTTCATCTACGCCACTACAGAGGACCCCTGCAGCTACTCCAGGTGGTTCGAAAGCATGCGAGGAGAAGATTCTAGTTACGGTTCGGATGAGGCCATTAAACAGGAAAGAACAAGCAATGTACGATCTTATAGCTTGGGATTGCATAGATGAGCAAACGATTGTCTTCAAGAATCCAAACCCTGAACGGCCTGCAACCTCTTACACCTTTGGTAAGCTTCTATTCTGTTGTCTATTAATCGTAGGTTTGATGATATAACTAAGCAGAGTTATTATTATGGTGCATTGTGGATTGTCGGTTGTGCTGCAATTCTGGAAGGGAGTAATGACATTGCTTTTGTTGATGTTATCTTTACGTGACAGATAAAGTTTTTGATCTTGATTCCTCTACTCAGAAGGTTTACGAAGAAGGGGCTAAGGATGTTGCCTTATCTGCCCTAAAGGGAATAAATGGTAACTATTAATTTATATACAACTACACTGTTAACTCCTTATTATATTTGATTGTTTCGCTGTAGGATTTTTCAGTTGCTTCGGGAGAAATTGAAGTTTTACTTCTTTTCTTTTGAAAAATTTTTGCAGCAACAATTTTTGCTTATGGGCAGACTGGTAGCGGTAAGACTTTCACCATGAGAGGAATATCTGAAAATGTTGTCAAAGACATCTATGAACACATAAAAAAGGTAAGTTATCTCATGCCATTTTTGGTTAAATTTTTCTTGGCGTCCTCATCGTAGTTAAATTGCAAGATGCTGTACAGCTAAAATTTAGATCTTCATTGCACCAAAAATCGAAATCAGGTTGCATTACATGTATGCTCTGTCAAATTTAGATATTGAAGGACTATTCACATATCTGGAAAACGTGTTGAGTTAATTTTTAGCCATCTTATCTCAATATTAGCTCAGTTACATAATTTATTCAAGAATGGTGCTATGGCTTGGCATGAAATGACTGGGATTTATGTTTTAAGTTGAGTCTAAACTTACTCTTCTGTGCCAATATCACAACCTTACAGAACCAGGAGAGCAACTTTATCTTGAAAATTTCCGCTTTGGAGATCTACAATGAGACTGTTGTGGATCTTTTGAATCGTGAGTCTGGATCACTGCGGCTTTTGGATGATCCTGAGGTACAAGAGTGAATAGTTTCTTACTTGACATGGATTTTGTACATAGTTTTTAATTTTGTTTTGGTATGTAGAAAGGAACAATTGTGGATAAGCTAGTTGAAGAAGTTGTTCGGGACAGTCAACATTTGAGGCACTTAATTGGCATTTGTGAAGGTAACCAAAGAATCATGTGTTCATTATATTTAAATTTTGTAGGTTATCTGCTCCTATATTTGGTGGTTTAGTTTTAGGAAAATTCATGTCCAATTGCTGATTGGCGAAGCCAAGGAAGCCATTCTGCTAAAGAATAGGGACATAGGATATATATATGATATTATGTTTCGGGTATCTACTATACACAAAACTCATTTTGCTTCAATCGATATAGCTCTGCCATCAACTTCCACATTTTTATGATGTAAATTGGAAATATTGGCCTTTGCAGCTCAAAGGCAAGTCGGAGAAACTGCTTTAAATGATAACAGCTCAAGATCACATCAGATAATCAAACTGGTAAGCCTGATAAGTTCATAAATAAATGTTTTTATATTGATTGATTGGTGCATACTTTTTGTTGAGCATTTTAAACGTGCCTGCATTGCTGAGTGTTGCAATCAGCTTACAGTTCCCATCATTTGATCTTAGTAAACATTGAATCAGGAGTAAGAGCAAGGAATTTACTATAAAATTTGTAATCTGTAAACCTTAATGCTTTTATTGGCCAGTGGGTGGGGACAAACCTTGTTCACATACTTATTGATTTATTTAGACCACTTAATGCTTTCCATTAAAAGTGGTGGTAACTCACATGAATTCATCAAGTCATCGGTCCAATCATTGGCTTTATTACCTAAAAAGACTTCTCTTAAGATATTTAGATGTGCTAGAGATGTATTGAGTTTTTCTCTCAAACTTCCTATCTTTCACAGATTATCTAGCTGCTTAACATAGTAAATTTATTCTACTTACCAGTCTTGATAATTCAAGTATGAGACTATTCCCTCTCTCTCTTCATCTCTATTTTATAGGTCTGAGGCTCTTGCCACATGGTTCTTTTTATTTTGTTGGTTTAGATGACAATGCATTATGCTAACATCTTGTGTTGATGGATCCTTATTTCAGACCATTGAGAGTAGTCTCCGGGAAAAGTCAGGGTGTGTGAAGTCTTTCTTAGCAAGTTTGGTAAGTCTATTATTTCTCATCTTGTATAAGATTCTTGATGGTAAAAGAGTTTGGTTGTGTTGATTGAAGAACTTTAATTTTGCAGAATCTTGTGGACCTTGCCGGAAGTGAACGTGCCTCTCAAACTAATACAGATGGTATAAGACTTAAAGAAGGCAGTCACATTAACCGCAGCTTGTTGACACTTACAACTGTAATTAGAAAGCTGAGGTAAGCCAGTGCAAAAAGATGAAACATCATGATTTAGTTAAATCAGGATCTTTAGATTCTTTGATAGTGCCATCCAGTCCCAGCATTATCTTGTCTGCTCTTTTGATTTTTAAGAAGCATAAACTCCAAAGTTAAAGTTTGGCCAACATCTAGAAAAACTTGAATTTCTATGTGCCACTTATTTGAGTTTTCTTGCAAATGCGTGGTGAGTTATTGAATGGTTAGTTTGAATTTGGCAAAGATCTAGTAGGAACTTGAGATATTGAATTGTTTTGTTTCACCTAGAAATTAGAATAATTAGTGACATTTAAATGAAACTGTGCTTTTAGTGATGGAACTATGAAGTTGAGATTGTACAAACCTTGATTATGTTTATTAAAACATAATTTCAAACCGACATTATGTTATTAAAACATAATTTCAAACCGACTATATATAAGGTATTGATCAAATTTTTATGTGCTAGGAGTTAGAAAATGATATTATTAATTTTTTGCATAACCATTTTATTTGATCTAGTTATGCTATTTTACCCTTGTCCATGACAATTCAAAGATGTCAGATGTGTTAGGTGTTAGGTGTTAGGTATTTTGGTGAAAAGTTGAGTGCTTTTTTAGTCATTGTCTTATTATTGTTATTTTTTGTTCTATTTGCTGCAGTGGTGGGAAAAGGAGCGTTCACATACCATACAGAGATTCGAAACTTACTCGAATTTTGCAGCATTCACTAGGGGGAAATGCGCGAACAGCCATTATTTGTACTATCGGTCCTACTTTGGGTCATGTGGAGCAAACAAGGAATACACTCTCGTTTGCAACTAATGCAAAGGAAGTTTCCAACAATGCCCAAGTTAACATGGTACAATAAAATAAGAAAAAATACTTTAATCCTTCATTTTTCTTTTCTAAATTGCAATATTTAATACTTTTGCTGGACTTTTCAAAGATGGGGCTAACTGTGAGCCCTCTGCATTCTCATTTCAAAGTTTAGTAGGTGTTTGATGTTTCCCATTTACAAGTTCTCAACTTTAAACAGCAAACTCAATACCATCATGGGACAAAGTACTGTAGTATTCTAGTTGGTCGTGTTTATGCCTTGAATACTAGCTTTACAAAGTACTTCCAGCGGTAAAACCTGCCTAAGTTGTGATGTTTTTCTCTCCAGGTTGTTTCAGACAAGAGAATGGTGAAGCATTTGCAAAAGGAAGTGGCCAGACTTGAAGCAGAGCTACGAAGTCCAGACCCTTCTTCCTCTTCGTGCTTTAGGTCTCTTTTAATAGAAAAGGATTTAAAAATCCAACAGGTACGCATTATTAGTCTTGAGTAGCATGCATGCCTCTGCAGCTGATAAAGGCTGCCTATACCACTACTATTTATAGCGTTATAATATATTTTTTCCTTATTCTAAAGAACTAAGTTCCAATTATTTGTTTGATAAGAATAATTTTGTTTTGTTTGGCTGATTAGGAAGCAATAAACCAAGTGTCAGGAAAAGTACTATCTTTTATGTCTAGTTATTAACTTGTTCTTTCTCTACTGAAAAAAATGTTGATTGCAGATGGAGAGAGAAATGAAAGAGTTGAAGCGTCAAAGAGACCTAGCACAATCCCAGCTTGAACTAGAAAGAAAAGCAAACAAGGAGGATAAGGTAATATAGCGATAACAACTATCCCTATTCAGTTTCGTTTATTTGTCATCAACTTATGGCTTATTACACTTTCAGGGTTTGAACCACTGTGGGGCTTCTTCTCAAGTAGCCAGGTGTCTTTCTTTTTCAGCTGAAAACGAATCAGTTTTAGATAAACCTATTCCAGCAGAACCTCGGCCTAGAAATGCGGTTGGAAGACAGGCGATGGTAAGGCAGTCGGTTACTTCAGCAGATCCATCCATGCTTGTGCATGAAATTAGAAAGCTTGAGCAGCGGCAGAGGCAGCTTGGTGAGGAAGCAAATCGTGCACTTGAAGTACTTCATAATGAGGTTGCTTCCCAAAGACTGGGGAGTAATGAAACTGCTAAAAACATAATGAACCTGCTCTCTGAAATTAAGGACATACAAGCTGTTAGCTCCTTTACCGAAGATATTGTTATTGGAGATAAGGCCAATCTGAAGGAAGAGCTCACTCGATTAAACTCTCAAGGAAGCGCCATTGCATCTTTAGAAAGGAAGCTTGAGAATGTTCAGAAATCTATAGATATTATCGTTTCATCATTTCCAAATGGTGAGGACACTCTAGAGTGCAAGACCCCAGAGTTCAAGACCCAATTGAAGAAGAAGAAAAGCCGTCCTTTCTCCTTGAACAACAGTGCGAACATGCCAAATATAATAAGGTCTCCATGCTCACCTTTATCTTCACGGAAGGTAATGGAATATGAGATGGAGAATAAGGCCCCTGACAGTAGTAATATGGTGTCCCGTGGCAATACATTGCCTCGGTCATTTGTAGATACCCCGCAAAAGGGTCATGGCAGTGGTAAGTCTATCTCATCAAGGGAGGGAACTCCAGCTCGGCAAGCAAATTCTGTTGATGTGAAGAAAATGCAGAGGATGTTCAAGAATGCGGCTGAGGAGAACATACGTAGTATTAGAGCTTATGTTACCGAGTTAAAAGAACGAGTAGCCAAGCTCCAATATCAAAAGCAGCTTCTCGTTTGCCAGGTTAGAACAATATTTATATCCTGCTATGGCTTTCTTATTTGCTAATTCATTGTTTTGCCTCAACGAGATAATCTTGATTTATAGTCTGATAGAGAGTAGAATCAACTGGCAAAGGCTTAGGAGGATCATTTAAACTCTCTTAGCTTTTTTTTTTTTTTTGTATGTGTTTCTATTTTCCAATATCAAGGTGATTGCTATCGCATACTTCCAAATGAAGGAATATGGATGATAATCACAGATTTAGTCTTTAGTGGGTGGCGTGGCTTCATTATTGCTGGGCGCACACATAAGATCTGGCCACAATTACTTAATTTTACCTCTACCTAACATTTTATACTTGAAACATTGGATCAGGTATTGGAGCTGGAGGCCAATGATGCTGCAGCTGAGGAGACTGAGAATCCGGATCAATCTCCCATGCCATGGCCCTTGATGTTTGAGGAGCATAGAAAGCAGATCATCATGTTATGGCATTTGTGCCACGTTTCAATAGTACATCGTACACAATTCTATTTGTTATTCAAAGGAGAACCAACTGATCAGATATACATGGAAGTTGAGCTCAGAAGGTTGACATGGTTAGAGCAGCAATTGTCAGAGGTCGGCAATGCAAGTCCCGCACTATTAGGGGATGAACCTGCAAGCTCTGTTTCATCAAGGTATTTCAAGCACTGATCTATCCATATTTATCTGTTTAAACTTTTGGTTGTAAGAAAATACTAACTTTTGTTGCTCGATATGTTGAATGCAGTATCAAGGCCCTTAAGCAAGAGAGGGAATGTCTGGCCAAGAGGGTGAGTTCAAAACTGACAGAGGAGGAAAGGGAAATGCTTTATATGAAATGGGATATTCCAGCAGTAGGTAAACAGAGGAGGCTGCAACTGGTAAGCAAATTATGGACAGATCCTCTTAACATGCAGCATGTTAAAGAGAGTGCTGAAATCGTTGCCAAACTTGTTGGGTTTTGCGAATCTGGTGAGCATGCTAGCAAGGAGATGTTTGAGTTAAATTTTGTTAATCGTTCTGATAAGAAGACATGGATGGGCTGGAATTTGATATCAAACCTCTTACATATGTAACAAAGTACTTCTCAGTGACATTAAGCCTTTTGTAACTACATCCAAGTTAAAATGAAATACATGGTTTTCGCAGTACTAGTAATGGGCATAAGATTCAATTCTTCTTCCTTTCCCAAGTAAAAATTAGTTTACTTATCACAATTAGTAATTAATAGTAAATTTCAGAAATGGATCAAATCGAAGTACAACGTTTGAGCTTTGAACTGGGTGTAAAAACTTTAAATGTCCTAACCTTTTGATCGATATCGGACACAGTTCGATAGTCCCAAGTTAAAATTAGTTTAATAATCATCATTAATAGTAGAAAAAAAGGCGCTTGAGCTCGGACCTTCACATAAAAAAATTAAATATCTTAACCCTTTAACAATATTTGACACGATGTCAAACATTGAATATTACTGTTTAATATTAGTCGATACCATTTGATAATATTCGTAAAGTATAAGATAATATTCGATAAATACCATTAAACATTTAATGGATCACAATATTTAAATTTTTTAAAAATTGATCAACTTTCAAAGAGTCAATCAATAGTAAAAATATTAACATTAAAAATAAAGGAATAAGATGAAAAATGTATATATTTATTCATAATTATTGAAAAATTCATGCAGATTTGCCATAGAGAAAAATAAAATTTACTGAACCTTATATTCTTATCATAATTAAAAATAAAAATATCAAGTGAGCAATTATATTAATTTTATGTTTCTTATCCAGAAAAATATAATCATTCGTTTAATTATGAAACAGTACTTATTTTTATTTTCTGAATACAGTTTTAATATTTGGTAGAATAAATTTAAATAAGAAATTGTACAATATGAAATACCCTAAATACAAGTTTGGTGGTTTTGTTTGACAGCTGAACAAAGCACAACTGAATCAAGAGCTTGATAACTTGGCAGGGTATTTGGCAGGTTGATGGCTAGCTCGATAACTCGAGGTTGATGCTGACAGATTGATAGTTATAACGTGAAAAATATCTAAAATTGAGATTATTTTTGAAATTACGATTAAAAATTAAAAAAAAAACTATTTTTATAAATTATTTGGAATAAAATACTGAGGTAAAAAAGAAAGGAAGCGCGAGGGTACATACGTCTTTTAAGCGACAACACTAAAACCCTCGCCGATGCTCGCAGTTCGTCTTCGCGAAGCTGAAGTGAAGCCCAAACCCTTCTATCTCTTTCAATTAAATTAGGGTTTACCAGAAGTGTTTCTCGTTGCAGAAATTTAGTGAAAAAAAAAAATGGGAAGAGATAGAGAGGCTCAGAAACCACAACAACAAGTTTCATACACAGTTGAGCAGCTGATCTCTGTCAATCCGTATAACCCTGACATCCTTCCCGATCTGGAAAACTACGTTAACGAGCAGGTACCTCGTTGTATCTCTGCTTCATTATTTGTTTTACATCTCAATCTGTTCAACTTACTGATTTTAGAAGTCTGGTATTATGTGATAATTGTTTCTTAGATATCTGATTTGTGCTTGGTTGCTGTTATTATTGTTTGTTTCCTTGAAGGCCTCAAGTTATGATTTTCTTTAAGTAGTTAAGTTTCTATGGCTTCTAGCAGAGTAGGAGTTCGGAAGTACTGGTTTCAAAGGTCAAATTAATCATAGTTAGAGCATTCGCAAGGAAAATTTGATAACGGAATAATTGAACTCTTTCTTCTCGCACTGATGAGAATATCTTAGGAATGCAATTGAGATAAAAAATTCTATACTGATGGGAACTTTTTTGGAGCTTTGATTTCCGTCCTAGGCAATGATTTTAGGAATTATATTTTTTTCTGATAGTTGGTAAGGATGTGTAGGTCAGTTGCCGTTAAAGGTGCTTTTTGGTTCATGTACTGATATTCTTCCAAAGGGAAATACCAAAATCTAAAATTCTTTCTTTGTGGTTCAAAGCTCGTGGATCCCTGACTGATGCGTGGCTATTGGTAGTAGTTTTATCTGCTCATCTGCATGTCATATATTTCATTTAGAGAGAAAAAAAAGGGTATATAGATATTTCCAAAATGATAAGAGATTATATGTTTATCAGGTTTCGTCACAAACATACAGTCTGGATGCAAATCTTTGCCTTCTTCGCCTTTATCAGGTCTGTTCAATAATTCCTTTTTCTTTTCTCCTTTTAGTTGGTTTCTTTTTTTCGGTAGTTTTGGACATTAGTTAAATTAAGTGAGTAAACGTCTTAAACAAATGATGATGATGATTATGTGATTGTTAATGCAGTTTGAGCCAGAACGAATGAGTACTCAAATTGTTGCACGAATTTTGGTTAAGGTCTGTTTAATCATTTTCTTAAATTATGTATAGATTAGATTTCAGCTTACTGGCATAGAATGCTATTTTGATGCTTGGCATTCTCTTTGTTCTCTAATAAGCAGGCACTCATGGCAATGCCAGCTCCAGATTTCAGCCTGTGTCTGTTTCTAATTCCTGAACGAGTGGTATTGTTCTGTTATTATCTTTGCTTATATGATTTGATGCATGCTAATGCCTATGCAGTTAAATTTACACAATTAGTTTGCTTCCATGACCATTGGCATTGCTTTAGGTTGTCCAAGGGCAATTTCTTCCTGTTTGGCGTAGATTATACATATATGCTTCATACTATGTTTTTTTGTCTATAAATGTCTACCAAGAAAGGAGATCATGTCTTATAGGTTCTTTGAACCTTTTAAGAGTTTACACACAGCATTCTGAAGAAAGAAAATGGCAACACTATAGAATATTTACTTTATTTTTTTTTTCCCCCCAATGTTGAGCTTCTCTTGGGGCACCTAGTGTTGTTAGATTCTTTCTTTCAGCTGTAGAGCTCTTTTTTTTTTTTTTTTCCCTGTCCTTTTTTTTAATAAAATAATCTGATTGTATAAAATTTTAATGTTTTATCAGCAAATGGAGGAGCAGTTTAAGACACTGATTGTTCTTTCTCATTACTTGGAGGTATGTATCGATTCTTTTAGTGGAACCGTAGATGTGCTGAAATGAGTGATTACTTTACCCCACATCTTCAATTACAGACAGGAAGATTCCGCCAGTTCTGGGATGAAGCGGCTAAGAGTCGCCAGATAGTTGAAGCTGTACCAGGTAATTACTTAGTTCTATGTGATGAGCTGCTAGTTGTTCCTAGTGACATTAATTTGGAAAGAGATGTTTAGAAATGTGCTCCATGTATATTTACTTTCTTTTAAATCTAACGAGAAATTTGATATGCATTTGTTAGTTTAAGTTTTGCTTTAGTATAGATTGGTGATTCAATTGACGTATCTGACTTCTGGGCCATGCTGACCCAGTGCTGGGATAGGGCTTTTATGTTCATTTGGTTTATATGTTATAGCTGTTTATCAGTGCCATGGTCCTTTGTTTTCCTGTTTCTATCTCTTATGACTGTGGAGTCTTGCTCGCTGCTCTGGGAACGAGCTTATAGTGTGGCCACTCTTCATGTTTTTATTAATTCTATTGTTATTATATATTGTGTTAATTTCTGTCCAAAATCTTGTTTCTTTTTTGCATGTGAGGGGCATTCCATGTGCTATGACTTACAAAATGGTCAAATGCAGGTTTTGAGCAAGCAATTCAATCCTATGCAATTCATGTTCTTTCCTTGACATATCAAAAGGTTCCCAGGCCTGTGCTTGCTGAGGTATTCATAATTTCTTGTTTACACCATATGTAGTGCTCAGTGCTTTGGTTTTTCTTTTTTTTTTTAATTTTTTTATCTTTTACTTTTTATTTAACACCACATGTAGCAAAATAATTGTTTGTATGCCAGACCAGGTAGCTATCTCAAACTATTCACAAGGGAGTACCAAAATTTTCTCTCTTATTCTCTCTGTAGAATCAAATTGGTTATTCCATGTAAAACTTTTTGACCAAGCATGGGTATTTCACAGGCTATAAACATTGAAGGTCTATCCCTGGATAAATACCTTGAGCACCAGGAGGCTAATTGTGGCTGGATTCTTGAGAAAGGTCATGGCAGGGGCCAACTCATTGTCCTTCCACGCAATGAATTTAATCATCCTGAGCTGAAGAAAAACACGGCAGATAGCATCCCATTTGAGCACATTACTCGCATCTTTCCCATTCTTGGCTGAGCTTTGCTCGACTCGGAGAATTTAGGAATTTTTTCCTTGTGTTTTAAGCAGATATTTTGGCATTCTAAGATTAATTGCAGTGTTACCCTAGCATCTTGGGATTTATTTTTTGACTCTTGTAGCAATGTTCTCTCGTCCAAGTTTTCTGTTGAAAACGTAGGCAAACACTATTTCTCATCAAAGAATATAATATTTATGCATTGTATGTTTTTCTCTAATTAATTGATTGATGCTTGTTTTCGTAACTTGTTGGATTTTAAGTTAAAAACCTGGATTATTCAAGAATAAGAGGATACGAAAAATCATTATGGGCTATTACAACGTGCTGGAGAGAAGTGGCCATGTTGTATTTCCTTCGGCATATTCGAAGCCCATAACTGTTTAGGTTGTCAAGCCCTTGTGTCTGAAAGCTGGCCATCAGCCGCGATTTCTGTGTATCATATTCATGGTATATATGAGAACTCGACTATCGTAGTCCAAGACACTCACTGCCATACGACTCGAGTAAAACCTAAATTTCGGGAATCTATGTCATGTACATATGAAGTGTTGCAAAACTTCGCCTTACTAGTTAATGTTAATTCTTTCTGTACAGTTGCCTACATTCCTTTCTGTCCTTGTCATTCAAGAAACCTGCCATGAGTTCACTAACAAAAGATTTGGTATATGTACAACATTACACTTGACGGTAAAAATATTGAAATGGTTGTATACAGGAAAAAGTAATATTAAATAAGTTAGGCACAAAAGTATATTGAATTTTTCTTTAACCTAATTCTAGGTCGCATAGGCATAGCACGCTGGCTTTTGCCCTACTCTTAACTTCGTCTTGCTGTGCCCTTGCCTGTGATTGTTCTTAATTTGAACTATAGATTGCTAGTTACCAGTTATAGTTTTAGTTTTAGGACTAAAAGATTGGACCGGGCGTTTGGTCTTGTGGTATGATTCTCGCTTTGGGTGCGAGAGGTCCCGAGTTCGATTCTCGGAACGCCCCCTCACGTTTTGATTGTGATGTTTTTGTCTCATATTATTTAATAATTTGGACGGGACCAATGTTAAATAATTGAGGGAGATGTGACGTCTGCCGTCACATACTGCCATTTCTGTGGGCCCTCAAAATTGATTGACATTTATAAGTATAAAATTTGACTCGCCTGATCCTTATTACTGTGTTTTTCTTCTCTTGTTAAGAAAGTAGTTTCAGGATACAAATACATTATTGTACAAAAATACAAATTATATTGTATAAATTTATTTGTAATCAATATATATGTATTTTTTGTTATGCATATAACACTTCTTTTCCTTACATTTTCGATTCTCTAATTTCCAAACACAAATCAAGAAACTTGTAATGTGACTTTTTATCCCTCCACACAGGGTTTGCTCACTGTAGAGAATTGAATGAGATCGAGTAACAACCAAAAAGCCAGAAAGCAGGCAGAACAGACAGACACCACCACTTTGAATGTCCGCGGAATCAGAACTCAGGGATCTAGAAAAACTTTAAAGACAACGTCAGTCCTATAATGGCTGGCCTTTCTTCCAACTATTAACTTCAATGTTAGTAATTCACCATTGACAACTAATACACATGAAGGAAAATAAAGAATTAATGACCTCAAACTCTAGAAGTGGAGCTCTCTTAGCGCCAAGTACATATATTTACAAGATTGACAGCTACAAAGTCCGCAAAGGAAGACGGACGAATAGGAATGATGAACTCCAAAAAGAATTTTTACTGTTGGCTATTTACTCTTTTGTACTTTGATATCAGTTCCGGCTGAAATTTTTAAAGATGGAATGGATGCTGCGGAACGTACACCAGGTCCAGGAGGATTGCTGTTTGCTTCTCGTGAATGACAGTTTACAGAAGAATTGATACAATAGAAGTGATTTTCTTTCTCCTTGATCCCATTACCTCTGTTAAGCTTTATATCCGTGAATTGGCTGGCTTCTTCCGAGCTTATTGAGTCAAACAAGGGGGGTACAATTTATCTGGGCAAATGTAAGTCTGATTTTTAATGGCAGAGTGCCTCTCCATAGGTTACCCAGTGGACAAAGCTATCTGAATATTCCTCTAGAACGTCGGAATTCTGTGCATCACCATAGCATACCTCTATCTCTGTTCCAGTTGCCTCCATTCCCTACACAAACAAGAGGTGATATTAACACACGAACCCTCTGCTGCACTTTCTCAATATCAACCATGCAATTTTTTAATATCAACCCTTTTTTTCTTTTTCATGAATTCCTCTTGATGTCATGGTGCCAGTATCACGATAAGATGACCAATCTAAGTATCTTTTGAGTATATTTTATGTCAATCGAAGCACTAGGAAGAGCAAAATATCCCTTTTGACCACACAGATTTTAATTAACAGATTATGATTGGCTGTTGGGTATCATTTTAGTCTTAAGTAACCCTCATTTGCATTTTATTTTTTTTCTTCTATATATTCAGAAACCCATATAAAATGTATATATAAGTGGTGCAATAATCTTAGTCCTTCCATGTATGTTCTATTGTTCTGCAGCATAACAGCAAGAATAATTTACTGCATAGAATTAAATACAGATTGCTAGCTAGATAGTCTGATTACAAAATAACCCGAAAAGAGTGTTCGTCGAGCAAAATTCAGCAACCATTTTATAGAGGGTACTGACCTTCATGCTGGATCCATATTCACTTGTGGATGGTGTCCCATCTCCCATTACACCATTGACGAAATTCTCCAATGATAGACCAGCAATTGGTGAATTAGTAAGCATTGACGACCTGCAGATATTAAAAATAATAATAATTAAAAAAAAAAAAGTATTGAGGAAAATGTACTGTTTTTCCTGATATAGTTACATAAAAACTATGTTCTCCCTTGATACACAGTCAGTCAACTTCAAGAAATTGGACCAAGAGACACAAAGCCCTTTTACAACAGGCCATTGAAAAAAGATTCACATATTGTGCACAAGATCAAACAGGTAAAACATTCTTTTACATGCCCTTCTATCACAGAAGTTGATGACCATGAGACATCTTAGATGGAACAGAGGTAAAAAGAAAGGACAAAGAAGAAAAAGGAGAGAGTTCTTTAAAAGCAAATAGTTAAGCTTGACTAGTGGATAAAAAAATACAGGAAGATAGGCAATAATAACTCACACTGCACAGCATGGAAAGACAATAAAAAGGAGAACTTTGGCATCACTGAAGTGGCCAAACTAGGCAACTTCTTGAACAGGAAAACTATATACCCGAAATGAAGTCTCTAACTAGTTGAATATTAATGTTCTTTTCATATATGGTTGGCATTGGCTTGAATTGGTTAGAGCTGGTCCAGGGTTCAATTCTTAATAATATTCAGACAAACTGTGAAGAAATATAAGGGGAAAAAGAAAGATATTCTTTTATTAAAAACGAAAAAGGTAAACCATGTTACCATGTTCATGAAAACTAAAAGGTTTTTATATGTTTCCAATTGTAGTCAATTTGGTAAAAATTGTCAAGAATGGGAGTGCAAAACAAATAAGCATGTTGGGACACAAACTCTCCCCAAATGACAAATCTCCTCTCTTCAATCCCCCTTCCACCACAAAAAGGGAAATCATAATAAACGTAAAACAAGAATAATTGAATGATTGAACAGTTCTAACATCTCCATGTTTCAGTCAACTTCCACCTCCTGAACTTCTGAACAAAATTATTATATCCTATAGCTCAATAAATACCTTTCAAATGGCTCTTCCTCACATGAATTTCCAGAGGATGATAACCAGTCTAGATCAACAAAGTTTGAAAAACTGGATGCATCTCCATGTTCAGAGAAGTAAATATGATCACTTTCAAACCGGTCTCTTTGCATAGCTCCAAATAGCTGCCTGCGAGGCATTGAAGGAGTATACCTACATGGAAATAAATTCAATAGCTAGTTAGCCAAATCAAAAATAAGAAATATATGTCACAATAGCATATGGCACAAAACCAACTTTCTCATTCATTAAATACATAAATGTGGCATGATTCCATTATTCTTTAAAATGTTTTATTAACACAATGAAAAAGCAAAAGGCCCATGATTTAACTATACAAGGAAGAAAGTTAAGCAACAAAAATCATTATACCTATTATAAAATCATATAATAATAAGACAAAACTGCTTGGAAAAAATTGTTCATAAAATAACACCAAGAATAGTAAATAAAAGCAATAATAAATTGAAACTAAAAAAACAGTGCAAATACAGACAAGAAAAATCCCCTTTACTCCAAATCCCACTTGCATAAAACTACAGGTACCAGTGGAAGTTCATGCAGAAATAATACATAAAAATAACCATTTTTATTCAACAAATAAAAGAGGACTAAGCTGACCTTGAAAATGACATCTCACTTTCAGAAGTTGATATCTCTGGCGAGGACTCCAAAAGAACATTGCTTCCTCCCTGCAATTGATTGGGAACACCAGAATTGGAAATTTTCCCTTGCTTTACATTTGTGGTTGACATGGGTGAGCTGCTTTCACGAAGAATGTTTCCATCTGATAAGGACCTTTTGAAAAACGACCTGAAAATAAATATATTAATCAGTAGCAGATAAGCTGCGGCAACAAATTCTGACTATAATATGCATAGCTTGTATAAAAGCAAGATAACAAAAGCAATGGCCCTAAAATAACACAAGTTTTAGGTGCATACTTGCATTTGGCAAGTGGTGATGGACAAAAAAATTTTTGAGACAAGGCTGAACTGAAGTAAAAAGTCCCATGGTTGGTGTAATAATACATTGGACACTTTTATACCGTAAAAAAGCTCAAAGTTTCATCAATAATATAATGAGGTTACATTAGTGGATTTGATATCCACGAAGAGTTCAAAAAGTTAAGGGGTAACAATTCTATACAAATAATAAATCTTCCCTCCTCGAACCAAACAAGACAAGCTAATCAAAACCAATTTAATGCCTAAATTTAAATGATTAAAATATTTATGATATTCTTATAATATAAATTGTACATATCATTTTCAAACTAATAATGAACCTCCCTTTTATGTGACGAGGGGTACACTAAAGCTTAAATCCATTTGTTAAGCTCTTATCAACTTTAAATTTTAGGTTCAGTAATTACTCAATGAACCTCAAATCTTCATTAGCAAAAGATAGGAGGTGAAACTTGTTAAAAATAAATCCAAGCTTAATTTGAAAACATTGACAAATGAAACTTCTAAACACTAGAGGCAGACTAAGATCAAAACAACAGCTCTTCAACGAATAACTAAGCTATGAGTAGATGAGGTTCTCAGTTTTCCTTTATTTTCCATTAGAAAAAGTACTTATAAATTTAAAAGCTTTTTATAGTCAACTAACCTTCCATCATCATCAACATTTGTTTGTCCATTCCTTCCCATATTGTAATGCTGGTCAGAATCCAGCTCCCAGAGTGCAGCTTTACCGTTTTGTGGCTGGAAGTGCCCCAGAAATCTGCACAATGTTTTCAAAAAAAAAAAAAAAAAAAAATCATCATTCATTATCTATATTATAAAACACAAATGCAAAATAAAGGAAACCACACATAGCTGACTAAATGATTGTTTTACTTTTACCAGACAACAAAGTGCTATTTTTTGAACCTACCTAGGTGGATGGATTGAAAAATACATGTACAGAGAAGAGTTAATGAAGTAACTAGCCGTGCACCATGGTTTCACCAAAAACAATCTTACATTTCCTTTAAAAGGAATGCAAGTATAAAAAGTACAGAAAACACAACTTGCTTACACATTAATTGCATCTTGTTTCTCTGCATCCATGTATGCATTACTATAATACCGTTGGAGAGTTCTGAAGAACTCCTGGGACTGGGTAGCTGCTTTCCACTGACCCCTTCTCTCAGAGAATATCTGTGTACAACAAAACGGGCAAAAATTAATAAATGGAGGATCATACGATTAGAAAAGAAAGAGTATGGAAACCAGGAGTGTAAATCAGAAGACGCCAGATCAGCTAATGCTTCATATCATTTAGAGAACAGGTAAAGTAAACCACTTGAAACTCTTCTCTCACATGTACACACATGCTTGCTATCACACATAAAGCGAGCTGAGAGAGTGACAGTTGAGATAGAGAATAAACCATGAGAAGTTAACTGATTGATAGGACGAAAATCACATCTCTTTGAGAAGAAATAAATGTAAAGCTGTCTCCTTCCCTTAGTAGAGTTTAAAACCACCACTGAGTTTATCATATTATAATGCTGGTTCATTTTAAGTATCATTATAATATTAGTTAATTCCAAAAAGTCAGACTCCAATCAGTCTGGAACATCTTCTCAAATTTTTCACGTTCTAATGGTGGTTCCTTTTAGGTATCCTTACTATATCAATAATTACACAATCAGAATTACAATCAGATTAAGACAAATTTTATCTATCTACCAATTCACAAATTTGCGGAATCAGGATTGGTGATAATTAGGAAATCAGACTCCTTATGCCTTACTCCATTCTGGATCAGTTTTTCCCTATATCCATTAATGTGAATTTTATAATTATCATTCTACTCCAACCACTCATACCCTCAGTTCTATGCAAGTGATTTCTCATAATGGAAGAATAGAAACCTGATATATAGAAAATCTACATAATACAACTCTATTTTGAAGTAAAATACTAAATTCTTCCAAGCAGCATTCAAATTTAAAACTACCTTATTGTGAGCAGCTGAGCCACCATACTGGTGTGCAAGTGTGTCACCCATTCTCTCATAAAACCCCATCAAATCTTCTGCCAATGGAGCATCCAAGTCAATCTTTGGGTTATCCATAACCCCCAAAGCATGAAGCTGCTGTCCAAGAGCAGCTAGACCGTATGCATACTGTGCAACATTTGTACGATCCAGGCAGTCTATGCAATTAGTCCTCAGCACACCCTTCTGTAACTTGGGAGGCTTGATTGGATGATTTCCATTAGCAATACCATTACCTCCACTATGATTCTTCTCTAAGTTAAGAGCATCTTCATTGTTGTTGCCAAAATTATTCCGGGGAGACAAGTTGCCATTGTCAACAATCCTGCATCCAATTTCAGTTCCAACTTGCCATTATTGAAACATGATTACCAAATATTATGTAGTATGAATATCAAAAGAGATTCATCAAATCCTTCACTTTTCTAGTGAAAGTATATAACATATTGCTTAATCTGTATCCTCATGCAATAGAAAAATTGACAGAAAGTAATCCTGATGACCAAAACAAAAGACCCGACTACCAAAGGGCAACTTAACAAAGTTATAAAGGAAACTTCTGTTTTTCCTTTAGCTAATTAGTCTCTAGCTGACCCAAAGGAGAGAAGAAGAAAAAAAAATAGCAAAACTACAATTGTGCATTGGCATGTTTATAATTGGCAAGCCGACTCCAAGATTGTAAACCAAAAAAGATTTGTGATCTTTATCGCCTGCTAGTATGTTAAACTACTTTATCCATGACAATAGAAAGAAATATTTGACAATTAACTAGCCAATGTTATTTAAAAAAAAAAAATCAACAACAGTTCATACCAACTAAAATTTAGTAAACAACTATGGAAGTCAATCTAATACCCTGAACAAACTTACTCAGAAGAAGCCCAGTTCATCCATTCCTCTGGCATCAGGGCTGGCGTTACTCGACAATAAAAGAAACCTGTTAACGTTAATGCGTATGCAGCCACTTTGCCCAAAAGTAGCAAAACATTTGTTGCTTTGCTGGGAGAGGGGGAAAAAAAATACTTTGCAGTAAGAATCAAATTTTGAAAAAGGCATTTATTATTAAAAAATTAAAAAAAAAAGAAACTACGGATTAAGCTTATATGACATATACCTTCGAGAATGTTTATGTAGATCCCAATGAAGAAACCTCAAACGGTTTTCTTCCGATAAATCTTTATTAATAAAATCAATTGCATTAGCAAACTCTTGGCGAAGAATTGATTCCCGAGGCTTCTTCTCTTGTGTCTATTGAAGGCAAAAAGTTGATATTAGCAAAATATGTGTAAAGAAAAATGAAATTATAGATATCTGAAAATCACGTCCACATATTTATTGAAGCTGCATTAACCCCACAGTTTCTTGTAGTAACAGAATAATACGAAGATCTTTTACTGTTTGCTACCCTTTTATGAATATACTACACTTATAAAAGTAAACAAAGGAGGAAACAAATGTGATACTATGACAAGGATGAAAATGATTATGGTTATGAAAAGCATAAAGAGGAACATCCTTAAAGCTATAGCCAAACGAATTACCTTAATCAAATTCAAAATAATTATAGGGTTTCCATATCGCTTGGCGAGATTTTCGAAATGAAGTCTGGTGGCTTCATAATTTTGGTCCTTCTTTGACACTGGAAGGGACAAGAAGTTAGTGTCCAGAAAATTATGTGTAGCATCACCTTAAGCCTTAAGTACTACAAAACTGCTACGACATACATATAATATCAGGTTTAATATTCAAACGTGAGGTTTCCTGTGACCAAAAAAGCGGGATAGAACCACGGTTCTGGACAACAGAACTTATTTGCACAGGGAATCCTTCAGGAACATCTTCAAACACAATCTGCTCCGTCTCAACATCGTTGGCCACTCTACCCTTCTCATTAACACCTCGTTTCAAGTACCTAAATGAAGAGGTCGAAAAAAGAAGAACTTAACTTATACAGACATCAAAACTACATGGTAGCAAAGTGAATATGACTTAATGCTTCAGTATATACTGGAAGTTCAAACTCCTGATCATTAACCATATAACATTTTATAAAACATATGATGTGAATCACCCAAAACTGATCTCATCTGAATCATTTGCCAACAATCATAGTCAACATCAATCACCACATTATCATAACTATATTATATTTGTTATTGAAAAAAAAAAGGGGTTTGTGAGAAACACCTTCAGAGACATGAACAACATTTTAATGAACAATATAATCCTAGTCATATGTTCAAACCACCAATAACAAATTGGAACCTGATTGAATACTTCACAAACTTGCATGCATTCTCAATCTAGGCACACAGTTCCCTAAAGATATCTTAGCAAACTTTCCAAGGGTATGAATTCTCATACCTGGTACCAGCATAATGTCGGGAACGTCTAGCAATGAGGGTAAGTTTGAGATCGTGTCCAGACACAGAAAGTGTAGCCTATATTCATATATCATAAAGTCATTAAGTGAAACATCAAAGGATAATATTTGGATAAAGTTTCAAATAAGCTTCGATATAACTGGAAATGCAGAATTAGATACTAAATAAAGAAAACAGAGTACATTCTAATGGAAATTCATAAATGATTAAGCTAAACTGATGACACTGCAAAAATAAACATCAGAGACTGTACAACAAAAGTAACTTTAAAGTCAAAGTACGTGCTTAAAAACCTAATAGACAAGAAAAGTATTAATTAAATTCTCATTGTTAACTCAGAATGACTTAACCCAAAAAAGAAAAAAAAAAATTATGCAGAATGCATAATTTGCCAAAATTGTTATTAAACCCAATAACATCCAATACACTAATTGATCAATGAGGCAGTCTTGAAACACCTATATATCTTATAGGGTTGGTCATACTAAATCCCTACACCTTAATAATTCATTCTTTAAATTATCAAGTAGTGAGATCATCAGACACCACCTATCTCTCACCTGTTTAAAGAAGCCATATACCAATGCAACTGTCCACAGAGTATTTTGGAGGTGATTTCGGATTCCCCGGGTCAAAAACTCATTCCAGACAAACATGGTTTCATAGAGGACCTGGCCTGTCTGAATATCATACAAGTTCTTTTGAAGACTACACATAACATGGTATGAGTAGCTGAAAAAGAAGTCCTTTGTAAGATCCACCGTGCATAGAAGCTTCTTGTATCTAAGCCATCAATGAAACACAGAATATAAATCACCAACTAAACCTTCAAAGAAACTAAGAACAATTGTTTCACCAATAATTAAAAATAAATTAAAATAATAATTTGAATGACTTAATTGTAACAAAATAAACAATTTTTTCCCAACAAAATTCTAATAACACATTTTCCAACCAAAATTAAAACTTGCAACATGAACTTTCCCTCCAAAAACAGCAGAATATAATTGGCTCTGCCCCTAAATTCAAACAACTAGAATGAAAGTTATAATCAGACTCAACAGTCTACCAATGCAAGCTTCATTTCAACTCCATCGAAAAGTTAACCATACAGAAGAATAAGAAACATTGTAATAGTGTAGGCCTAAGGTCATTTATCTAACACTGCATCATGATATTCTTGTCCAAATAATAGTTTGAAAAAGATTAAAGGAGCACACTGAATCACACAGAAAACCATATTTTCCACAAGATATGTAAAAGAAAATAACAACTAGAAAATCTTTCATGTCCTGAACAACATTGATAGTTTCCTTCAGAACTACCGCCAAGATAATACATTTATACACAGAAGTGACAATAGACCTGTCCTCATTCCTAGAATTAGTAACACTTGACTCGAAACTCGAATTCTGAAGTGGAATCATCTCAGTCTTGGAAACAGCGTACACACTATGACCACAAATTGCACCAATCTGCCTTCTTTTTGTAATAAGCAGCATGTAATACGGCCCCAAAAACTTGACAAACCCTGGAAATGATAAAACCATCATTAGCATCACAGTAAAAGTTGCAATAACTCTAAAACTAGCAGAAGGCAGACCAAGGTCCACTCACCAACAATTCCATAACAAGTGGTGACGAATTTCAGTCCACCAGTCGATAAGTTCCCTTCGTGTATCCGCCTCAACAGCTCAGAACATTCACCTTCAGTATACGTGGTAGAATCTTCACGAATATTGAGCTCCGAAGGATCTAGTCTGTCAATCTTTAGCACTCTCCAATAAGTCCTTCTCTTGTCTCTTCCTATCATGTAAAACATCTACAACGCAAGACATTCACAAACAACATAAGTTCTCTCGTAGTCAAATACAAATCCTTTCCCACACAAAAAAGTTAATACTAATGCAAGATGCATAAACATCTAAGTTCATTGCATTGTTTACAGCATTTAACCATCTTGATTAGTGCATTACAACATCCACAATATTACTTAGAAGCGACATAATTTCAATTCAGAATCCGAAAATCCAAGCTATTATTTAGCACAAAATGTGATGAAATTGAAGAGATCAAACACTAAAGGTGCGAGAGTAGTTACCGATCGGGTCTCGTAGAGCCTGAACTTTTGCATACAAGGCGACCGAGAGCATGTTCCATTCGCCGACGACTCCATCACTAAAATTCTCAAAATTTTCAGTTCAGATCTCCCCCGAGCCACCGGCTCAGGGAGATAATGACAAGAGCATGCACTAGTCGCTGCGTTCCTTACAAATTTACCGCAAATGATCACAGTCTTTACATACAATCGAGCTCGGCTGCTTCAGATACAACATCTCAAGAGCAAAAAACAACACGAATAGAGCTCAATCACTGCAATTCTTGAAGCTCAAACACTAGATATATATTGTACAAGTTCAAGTAATTTCAACGCTTATTGCAGCTCGTTTTCTCTTTCCATTCACAAACAAACTCACACACTGCTTTGTATTCGTGATCTCAGGAAACGAGGTAGCTATACAGAGAGAGAAGGCGCTGAAAAATGGTACCTTTAAAAGGAAGGCAAAAAGATACGAGGAGAAGAAGATCGACCAGAGAAACGGATGTTGGGAGGTTCCAGAAAGGAAAAAAAAATGTTTTCCAAAAATAAGAGAGAGAGAGTGTGTAGAAGGAACTAAAGCTATTATAATTGATGGTGTTATGTATTTTTGCTTTGTATGTTGTAGCTGTTGTTGTTGTTTTTGTTTCTACAAAGGCATGTAGGAGAGAGAAAGGAAGGGGAGGAAGCTCTCAGATCCAAAAAGAACAACAACAAATGAAAGCCACAACTTCGGTCACCGCTCCATCCACACATATTATACAAGTTACCCTATGTTTTGCTATTAATACATGTCATTGTATTTTTATTATTAAATTATTTTCTTCTAATCATTGTAGAATATACTATTATATATATAGTTGATTTTCCTTTGGGTTCCTTTGCTTACCTGGTTCCTCTTTTTAACCTAAACAAACATGGAGGCCAAATGAACCACCTTGCCACATTTAAATCGGGGAATTTACTCTGACCCCCCAATTAGATTTCAAGAAAACACTTAACCCCACACTTTTTNTAAACTAACACTTATCCCCCAAAAAATTATCACTGTTTTCTCAAAACTAACACTTACCCCCAAATATTTGGGGGGTAAGTGTTAGTTTTTTAGGGGTATTTAGGGGGTAAATATGAGTTTAATAAAAATGTGGGGCTAAGTGTTTTCTTCAAATTTAATTGGGGGGTTATTGTCATTTCCCCCATTTAAATCATTCATGACCTACTTCTTCTTACGTTTCTATAACAAGCTTTTGAATATTTCCACTACTTTCAACATAGGTTCCTTGAGGTTATATTAGTCTTATGTACTTGTAGATATCTAAAAATATAATTTTCCTTGAGGTTATTTTAGTCTTATGTACTTGTAGATATCTAAAAATATAATTTTGCCAGATTATTTGGCTGATTTAGTGAACTTCTTTTAGTTAAATATTAACAGAAAAATATATCATTTTGATTAGTTAATAAAACAAAACTCTCAAAAAAGCTGGTGGAAAAAATCTATATAAAGAAATAAGTAACTTAAATATATCAATCTCACTTAAATATTTTTCTAATCAGTAAAAATCTGTCCCTCAAATATTAATCAAGAAGGTAGATGATATTATATAGACAAATATTTGTAAAGAGAATGTGGATTCTTTGAGTAGTTTGGCAAGGCTTCTTTCACCTGTAATCTATATACAATGTTGGATTCTAAAATTAAAAGTGAATATATTCTAGAGAAAACTACCTAAAAATGTAAATCTTATATTATATTTTTAGCAGAATCGAAATCAGAACCAAACCTTCTTTCTATTATCTTTGCAATTGGTTGTTTGGAAATCGATGACGTGAATGAATTAGCATTTTTTCTCATCTTTTTGGGCTATCATTGGGCTATCTTGGAGCTTGTTCGTTAAAAAAAAAAAGATGATTGGTGCACCCACCAATAGTAGTTGTTTATGAGCCGAGCAGGTGACTCCAAAGTCCTATAAATTTTGACTTTCAAGCCTTCACTGCATTAAAAATTGCTTCCACAAATATGTAAAAATATCATTTGATTATGGCTTTAGATTTAGTTAATTATTGGTGTAATGCTAATAGATTGGTGATGTGCCGCCATGACTCGTGGAATGTAAAGCATTCAAAGCCAGAAGGTTTGTTCTTTCACGCAGTTGCACTTGCTCCCACGACTATTTGATAACCAATCTGGCAAAGGCTGCCAAAACCATTGCCATTTACATTTTTAGGAAAATGACAAATTCAATGATTATAAATTTGAATTTCATCAATATCATTTAAATTTTATTTAATTAATAATTAGATCAACATCGTAAATACATTTGAGACCCTGCGTATTAAAATTAAAATTAAGTTTTTTATTTAATAATATTGTTAAATTTGATATTTTTTAAAAAAGCCGAATGAGGTGGGAAGGATGAGACAAAATTACCGCAAAAGGGTAGAAAGGACAATGTTGACTGATTCCAAGCTAAGCAACAGTACACGGCTGAAAGGGAACCTCAGGATAGTCACGTGAAGGATCTCCGTTCATACACAACTCTGGATGACGGATGTCGATGTTATCTGTTTCAGACTCAACCAAGTTCCGTGTATAACGAGACTCGATGAAACTTTCCTTTTGAAAAGTTATTTTATAAACTTATCGTATCGTATCCATCTCAATCTCAATCTCAACCCATATATATCGTGTATATTCACAATACTGTTTTTTTTTTTTTTTTCTTTTGGAATTTCATAAATAATCATGTGATTCCATGCCATGAACTCCGTCACTCATCCTTAAGCCAATATTATATTATATTATATTCACACTTTTATATATATTAAATCTTATTCATCGTATTCATGTGGTAGTAGTAAATGTCACGAGAGCTACATATATAAATACACGATTATAATTTTTAATTGTTTATAAAAAAAGGGAGAAATTCAATAACTCCTCAATTAGTTTCAAAAAAATACTTAACCCCATGGTTTTACTAAACTAATTTACCCCCCAAAAACCCTTAAAAATTAACATTTACCCCCCAAATATTTGGGGGGTAAGTGTTAATTTTAAGAAAACAGTGTTAATTTTTTGGGGGATAAGTGTTGGTTTAATAAAAGTGTGGGGTTAAGTGTTTTCTTGAAATCTAATTGGGGGGTCAGAGTAAATTCTCCTTATAAAAAGTATATTTTTTATATGAATAATTAAAAAAATACATAGTAAATTGCCTATTTTTTTTTTAATAAAATAGTGAACAATTTATGAGAAAAAATTAAATTGACATCCCTAAGGTTTAAGATAACTAACATTTCGAAATCATATTATGTAAACATATTTTAGAGCAAAATCGTAAAATTAGGAATTAGGCGGGCCTAAATTGTACGAAATATATCAGGCCCTGCCCTGGTCTTCTTTCTTTGCTCTTCTCAGGGGAGCGTGGGGACGCTTAGAGCAATTGTGATTTCGTGACCTGTCGCTCTAGAAGTATATGCCATCGATGCTACATGTAGAAGTAGCATATACCATGTGCTCTATTATTAACCATATTCAAATATAGAGTCGTAAAGGAAGTTGATCATAATTATTCATTAGTTAGCTTTGAATTCTTCCACGTTTTAAGAATTTCTTAATGTGCACGTGTAAAATTACTTGGCGTCGGAGGAGTCGAAGTCAATGGAGCTGGGGCTGGTCAACCAATTGACATTTATGATGTTAATCGCTGATTACATGAGATTCTAAAGCTATCGTCACCAGGAAGGAATGGCTTTATAGAGTCCTGAGCTCTACAGAACGAGTTTCAGACTAGAGTACTTACCAAACAGTGTGAACATTGTCTTATACTAGGATTTTTATTTTTTTTTCCAATTCACAGGCTTTGTAATTTTGTTGTCTAGTGTTATTACTCACGTTTTTGTTCGTTTAATACTTATTTATTTGTTTTACACAGACACGTCAAGACTAGTACGAGTAGCTGCAGCCTGCCGATGGTCCATACTTAAACGGAGTTATAGAGGCAATCTTGCTTCTTGTTAATCAAAATGCTATGCCTTCGGCTTCTGGTGCGTCAACAATATCAGCAATGGTAAGCTTTTCCTTGTTGAAGAACAGATATTCCAGGTTGTATGGGCCTACAGATGAAGAGGGTCCGTCCCAAAGAGCCTTTGCGAACTGCTCGTGAATCCTTTCTGTTGGGTGGAACGAATCCCACCAGACATGGTCGTCAGCATTATCACATAACTGGTATTCTGTGATATTCTTGTTGCCACCACAAGTGGACAGACCCCCATGTGGTCCATATCCACAACAAGCATTCACTCCGTCCCTGAAGCCTGCACAAGCAGAGGTTTAGTAGCTTCAATCATTAGATGGGCAATTAAGATTACTTGAAAGTGTGATGAAACTTATTTCTATTTTTTTCTCTAAGTTCTGATCTTGTACTTTCCTCTCCTTTTAGAGTTAAAAAAAAAAAA
>JANLJB010031224.1:0-79637 GCA_026212285.1 Bursera cuneata
GAGGAAGAAGTGAAGGGAAAATTTGAAGCTTTATGTTATGAATACAAAGTCATTGCGGCTAAACCTGTCTTCATCACGTAAAATTAATTAAATTAAACACACTCGCGGTTCGTCAACGTCAGCAAGTACGCAAGAAGCCATGAAAAACCAAACTGGCTCGAGTCATTTGTTGCGGAAAAAATCAAAAGCCGGCAAAACTCACAAAAAAACAACCTTACACCCAACCTTTCACAACAACCTTCCAATTGGTCTCTCTCAAAACCTAACAAAACACCGTCCATAAAAACTCGTTACAACAATCATTCACAAAATCCAAGCAAAACCCAGATACCAAAAATCCACAAAAACCTTTGAATCAACTCAACTCAACCGCCCAATAAACACAACTAATAAAATCTAAGACACCTTTTCTTCGATTTGATGATGTTAGGTCCTTTCTGGATTTTGTTCGCTTTAGTGATATCATTACCTGCCAACCGTAAATAATTCTTTTTAGGAAAAGCGGATGAGAAATTATTAATTAAGCATTTAATAATTTTTATTAAAAAACTACAGGGAAAAAATCGATTGAGGTTTGTGTGATGCCTTTGAAACTAGTAGACATGGACTGATTTTGACCAAAGTGTATACATAATTTGCTAAGCAAACCCATCAGTGAACTGGTTTAAAGTTTGACGCTTTGACCGAATATTCAAACGATCATGTTGGAGAGGCTCATAATTAAGGGGAAAAAAGGGAAAAGCACTGTCAAATGCTCCAATGGTGTACAGCAAATGGCTCTGCGTTTGCTTTGAATAGTTAATTCTTTCTCTGGAAGATATAGATCCCATTAGATTCTCCAAGCACAAATGAGCCAATAGGATGATGCTTCTTTTGTAAACCTTCCCCCACAACCTAATACTATCAAACTTTTAAGTGGGCCTTTGGTGCTCTTAAAAGTCTTGCATGCATGTTCACTGGATTGTATCTGTGGTAGTGCTGGCTCTTGAGCACTTCTGGCTCTCAATCCTTCTCAGTCTGTTTGGTGACCTATAATAATAGAGCAAACGATTTTGTTGGACAACAAACAGTATCGTACTATGTAGTCCCAAGGCATTTTTGACCAGATAAAAGAATTTAATGAATTAAATTCCAGCCTAGAAATCAACTTTCCTAGCAATAGAATTGCACGGTTTACACTCTTACTGTTGGATCTGCCTCTTCTTTTTGTTCTTTTACCAATACCAAGCCTATTGTCTTGCGGACATCAAGGTGCAAAATCACGAGGAGGATGCATTAGCTTAATTTAATAATCGTTCTATGTATTAATTAATCAATTTTTCACGTCCACAAATCCTTATTTATACATATAAAGTGCTCATTTATGAGTCACCTGAGTCGGGTATTAAAGCAGAAATAGGGGGAGGATGAGGTTGAATGATGAAGTGCATAAAGCTTAAAGGCTTAAAGAATTAAAGCACTTTTCAGGTGAAACAGGGGCCTTACAATTAAAATATATTCTTATTTTTTCAGGTCAAGAAAATTTTATCGTGCCTTATCAGTCTAATACCTGGGAAACTTTTTACTCCCACTTTCTTCAACTTTGCTTTTGTTGCGACTCAAAAAAAGGTTTGGTTGTAATCAGGAGGGACCAAACCTGACCCACTGGAGACTCTACAGTGCACAGTCAAGTGAAGAGAAGCCCCCACATCTCCGAGTCAGTTCGCTTTAACTAGAATCCAAAGCATCTTCTCTAGGAGAAATGGAGATGGAGGTGATGTTATTTGGTTTAAAGCATACACAAGACCCAGAAAAACTACAGTTCATGTTCACCACCTTGCTACAGCTTTAGGCTCTTTGCTATAAGCAGACAAGCTGCTACGTGTCAAATGAAACCATCCACAAACACCAACTCTTCTATGCCTCTCTGTTTCCTCTTGGCCAGGCGTTGTTGAATAATCCAGCTAATTAAGCTTTCATTTTAATTGAACATTTTGCATGCCTGTGAACATCTGATTAGGGAAATTTATTAGCTTGTAACTCTCCACATGTCACGACAGCAAAGCACAGGTAGTGGTTACGGTTCTTTCAGAGGGGAAGAACAGAAACTGCTTCGTACCCAACCAACAAAAAGAAAAGCAACACATGTTACACCTGCACCGAGTCAAAAATTTAAAAACAAATTCCATTTGCTAATACAATTCAGTATTAAACTCTTCTATTTTCCGAGAGAAGTGTTTTACAAAACAACAATAGCTGTCAAATTTGGTCCCTAGTCCCTCTAGGCTCTCAACTATTTTCTCTATCAGACCTGAACACTCATAGTTAATGGCAGGGTTATGCTTTGCTAATTTACAAGCTCGACTGCTGAAAGCAAGGCACGGCGAAACAGTTGTAGAATTATTAGCTTTATTAAAGCTTCAAAGTTGGGCTAGTTCTATCATGAGGAAGCCCAGTCAAGATTCTTTTGGGTCCAGTGCTTTCCCCAATTGGGGTTGGTGGAGTACGAACTGGCAACAAAAGAGAAAATACAAGGCACCTGACCCTTCACTACATGCAGTTAAGCATGGTACAATAACCCAGTACCTAGTCTTTGTGGAATGGCCTCTTTAGTTATGTTTATTCAGAACGGTCTATTGGGGTGAACTCAGGGACGAAAGGTGAATGCATTGAAAAGAAAATAGCATAATAATTTCCTCTAATAATTTAACATTATCGCTAGCTAAGACAAAGATTAATCCTGTTCTTTCTTATTTTGATAATTTAGTAGATATGATCATCATGTACTCATCGCATTAATTGATAAGATAGCATCAATCAGTTGAGTATAAATTGGAATAAATTTTGAGAAATGCATACATATCTCGTTTTACACAGAACTGTTTTTAAGATAAAGATGGTTAGAGATGGAGGGATATATTTTACTATTGAGATTAATGTCTTTCCTTTCTCTTCTCACTTCTCAGCGTCACAAGAAGCTCAAAGAATGGACCTACTGCTTTCATGTACAATGTATACTACATAACTGATTAGTATAATCATATCAATCATTTCCTTTTAATTATGAAATTGCAAAGAGAAAAAAAAAATCTCTTTGTTTCTTTCTGGGAACTTTATGTGAGTTGTTTAACTGTTGCTAAGGATAGATATTTTGCTTAAGATATTTAATGATGTTCTGTAGATGATTAAAATTAGCCTTTCACAACATATGTTTGAATGAAATTAATCGTTTCTGCAGTAAATTAAGCTCTTTTTCTCGTAAGTGAATATCACCAATGGATTAAAAGATAAGCGAAAGAAAAAGGCATGGAGTAGAGTGAGGTGAAGTTTTAACAAATAATGGAAGGAAAAAAATGTATAGGTGGAGTTAGGTAAAAGAACTGCATTGATGTGCAAAAACCAGAAAGCAGAATATACATAAAGATATAAGAAAGCGAAATGCACATCATTTCGAGAATTTCGGAACATCGATCATGCCAGACAGACCCAACATAGTGGCTTCTCAAACATGCCATGCACCCCCTGAACATGGTTAAATTGAGGCCCCTCTTACTCCTTAACACGTGTCAGCAACAAAATCTTCCACCTATTTGGCCCCTGCTTTTGGTTCTTCTCCACAATCATTCATCGCTTTGACACATATAATTCCTTTGTACCAATTTGCTCGCCAAATACTTTGGCTTGAGAAAATGAAGGTCAGAGCGGTCGCTCATTATCATAATCTCTCTTCTTTTATATATCTCTTAGTTTTTTTGCTACACTTGGTTAACATAACATCTGTCCCTCTTACTTCTTCTTATGACTTTCTTGGTGTTTTGGTTTTTGTTTCTGTTTCTTCGTAACAGATCTTCAATTGGGTGCACAGAAAGTTTAATCATAACGTAATCAAAGGTTTGAATTTCATGGCTTCAAGTTTCTCGAATAAATAAACTACTTTTTCTTTTTTCAACTAATCTTATGATTAAAATTAAAGTTGTTCAGTAGTGTAACTGTTAATGTAAGCATTTTTTGTTTTCCTTGTACACATCTTTTACTTTATATATATATATGGTGGAATTTTAAATTTTTGGTTTGCTCAGATGGGTTTGCCCGAAATGTGAAGAAGACTGAATCCATTGCGATTGACACCAACACAAAAGCTTTACTCGAACAAGTAGCCCTTGTTGATGTGCTTGATGGCTGGAAAGATGGAATTCTAACGATTGGAACGTTCGGTTTTGATCCTCTTAAGCCATTCGACCAACCGAAGGAGTATTTTATTTTCGAAAGTGAAGAGGAAGAGGATGAGGAAGTGGAAGGCGATCAAGGCTCAGTTAACAATGATAATGATCATGAAGACAACAACATTGTTGAAGATGAGGAAGTAAACCCGTTGATTTTCACAACTTTTGGACACAATTTTGAGGACATTGCCTCAAATGCTGACGGAAATAATGTTAAGAAAGCTGATGTGATTATAACCCTAGATAGTGTCCCGTTAACTCCATTTGTAGGATCCCCTAATCAACTCAGATTTGAGATAGACAGCACGGACAGCGATCAAGGGAAGAAGAGAAGAAGAACAACACTTGCTGACCTGTTCTCGGAGGACTCTGATAACAACAAGAAGCCAAATTCGGATGAATTGGAGCCAAATGCTGGTAAAAAGCAACAATCTGTTCGTACAAAGAATGGCCTCTCATTTGCCAAGAAACTCATTCCTCATGTTAAAGAGGATTCACGTCCCATTAAGAAATTACATCAAGTGAGTAATACCCTTTCGCAAAGATTTAAACTTTTTATATCTAATGAATTCTTTGAAGGAATTAAGTGGGTACCAAGGCAACCTGTGATTAATTACATCAAGATTTTCATATTAATTTTTGTGATGACTAGATGATGAGGAGGATGTTGAAGAGGAAGATCCATCCAGAGCTTGAAGGCAAGGCTAACAGATCAGAAGGTCAAAACAAGGCAAGCATTCTTGAACTTCTTGGCAAGAAACATGGAGCCGTTGAGTCGGTATCTTTACTCCCAATTCCAGGTATCTTTTAAAACCTTATCTCAACAAGCTTTCAAAATATGTCAATTTTTAACCTCATAGTAATCGTTGTTGCTGCCATTTTTGACCAAGTCATTATATTATGACTAGTCGTCCACTGAATTATATTTATATGTTCATTGGGTCATTCTAAAAGACTCGAATGGGACTAGATTTATATAATTGTCCTGTGTTTCTCTCCCAATTTTCTCTGGCCCATTGTTTGACTATAAACAAAATAACAACAAAAAATGAACACATCAAAGAATAGTCGAATGATTAAACAAGGAATGTCACAGGAAACGACCCCTTGCATAGTTGCACCACTGTTTCTGTGGATAAATGACCCAATTCTTCGGTTCATCATAATTCATAAACCGAACAGACGATACTATACATCAGAGTATTAGTTTCCCTCATGACACAACCTGCCAATTTTCTTTCTTCCTCTTCTTGGATTACATTACCTGCAGGCTTTCTAACAGCTTCTGCTCGTATGTACATACTTTAATGGTATATGCATGGTCGTGTCAAGGTGGGTGGACAGGATGAGAAGCTGAAGCTGTCCTCACTGTCACTACCCTTGGATATGATGGTAATCGTCTAGTAATAATGGGTCCCTTTTAGAAAATAACTGGAAAGATAGATACAACTAAAAAGCTGTCAATTAATCACATGCCAAATGGTGATGATCAAGTGATTTCTGTGTGACCCATGATAATCTCCTTACTGAGCTGGCCATGTCTGCTAAAAGATAGGTAGGGACCAATACCCACTAATCCTTCCTAACATTGTAGTAACATCATGATATCATGATCATATAAATCATCATGCAAGCGCCTAGCTTAGCTATGTATACATACTTCTTGCAGTATTGTAGTATCGTTATTTATGTTTTCAGACTACAATCAAGTTGCTGATATCTCTCTTCTTCCTTGTTATTGCAGATGCCGCAGTTTGAGCTTCTGAGTGTTTGACCTAGTTTGCTAGAATGCTTTCCAGTACTGTTGTTGAACATTTTTTTTTTTTATGAACACTATTGTTAATCAGGTTTTTAAGTTTGTGGCCAAGGAACAATGTGGTTCTCTGCTGTGTAATTTATTTGCTATTGTTTTGGTTTTAGTATCTATTGGAGGTTTGATTGTGCATGCATGTCTGTCCTTTAGGAAATTGTGTGTTGAATTTGCACTTGAACGCAATTGTTAAGGTGAGATGATCATCATTTGACAAACATGGGCCTCCACCTTTTATTCTGATTTCACAGCAACAAACCAAATTTGTCTGTGCTCTTAACAGTAATTCCAGTTATGAATCCAATTTACAACCACATCGCTTGTCATACAAACCTTTAGTCCTTTGATTTTGCCATGCGCTTGTTTCGTCTATCCTTTCCATTATTTCACGTCGGCGGCATATTTGCAACTTCTGACTAGGGACATTTAGCTTCTGCTTTAAAAATGATGAAAACAATTTTTTTTTTAATTTTTCATGTGAAGCAATGCAAAAACATTCATCTTTCTGATTCTAATGTTTCATCAAACCGATTCAACCTGCTTTAAGGAAATGACTCCATAATCCGTATCGACTAATATAACCCTGGTTTATTTTTATTTTTATTTTAAATATTTATTTAATCTCTTTCATAAGTATTTCTGTCTTATGGTCTCTCCAGCGAAATGTACTGCAGCTACTGCTATTGAATGTCGTAAAATTTCACTTGAATGCGCGCATCACACCGGTAATAGAAAACAACGGCGATTGGCGGTGTTGCGTACATGATACCCGAACTTTGTCCGTCGTACATTCGACGTTAAAATGTTTTAATAATTATCTCAATATTAAATTCATTAAAAAAACTAAACTAATTATTTTTAATATATTTAAAAATATGTTTTTATATTTTATGAAATATTAATTTTAAATATTTTAATTCACATGTATTTAAAATTATTTTTTACAACAATACTTTTAATATTTTGTTATATCGGACATATATTATTCTTAATATTAACTAAACCGTAGTAATAATAATTATTATTATGTTAGCAAGTTAAAAATATTCTTGTAAATATAAATGATATGTTAGTTTCACAAAATCAGCATGCAAGTAGATAGAAAGGAAAAAAAAAAAAAGATAACAGCTTCTTTTAAAGATGGTTACAAAAGGTAACGGTAAGGAGGGTTAAATATTTTCTCAAAATATTCTTGGGAGAATTAACTGTAGCCCCTAGATAAATTTTGAGAAAATATTTAACCCCATATTTTTATTAAAGTAATACTTATCCTCTAAAAATATGTCAAATATAATATTTTTGACACATAAAATAGTCTCATTTTATCTAAAAAATCAATAATTTGTCAAAAAATACTTCATTTCGTCAAACAAAACCCTCTTCACTGGTTAAATGTTAAAAATTATTTTACAGCTATTAAGCTTTTAAAGGATAAATAATAATTTAATAAAAGTCTAAGATTAAGTATTCTTTCAAAATTGAAATGGGATAAGAGTAAATACCTCAATATTCTTGTGACATTGTTTTGACTGTAGTGTGGACATTTAAAGTCCCTTTCAGTGACTGCCGAGAATCACTCCTCGGCGGGGATATTGTCAACGTTCCGGAATGCGGGCTCTTTTCGTTTGCTAGCTTGTCGGCTGCATGTCTTGCCCCCTTAACTGGGTTGATGCTCACATTTTATTGGGCTTCAGGAGTTCCTGGGCCAGGCCGGAATTGGGTTCCAATAGGTTACGTATTAAGAAATTGAAATCTTTTTAACAATAATTCTTATTAAGTCTGAGTATTAAAATTTAATTTAAAATTTAATTTTAGATATTATTTTATAGTTATTAATTTATTATAGTCTATAGATATAGATGATAAAAAAATTTAAAAAATAGTTATTTTTATATTAATTTAATAATTTTTTGTTATTAAATTATATCTAATTAATAATTATAAAAATAATATTTAAAATTAAATTTAAAATTAAGGCTGAATAAAGTGACATATTATTATTATTATACATAATTTTTGATTCCGTGCTCTAGTAATACTTATCTAAATAATTAACAAATATTTACATAATATGCAGGCGGGTAGGTACCGTACAGGTCAAAGCTTGAATTATCAACCGCCATAGAGAAGAGGATATCGGAGGAGCATCTCCTGTAAGTAAAGCATAGCCTTTTTTTAGATTTCTCACTTGATTATTATCTTTTTAGATGTTTACAGATTCATACGCCTTCGGAATTTCTGGGTTTTCTTTCTTTGCTTGAATCTTTTGTTTATCAGGAAATATTAGTTGGAAATTTATTGGTATTCGTTTGTTGTTAAGGGTTGGATCTTGTGTTTCTGGATAGTTCTGTGTGAGCACTAGCTGTGATTGCAGAAATGGCCAAAGTTCTTAAGTTCGATGAGGTGGCCAAGCACAAAGAGAGGAATGATTGCTGGCTTATAATCTCTGGGAAAGTACGTTTATTTAACTTGTTCTTATCACTGTTTAATTTTCTTCATCCTAGACAATTAATAGTGAATCAAATCAAATCCTTGACACAGCTCAATCTCGCACCACAAAAAAAAAAAAAAACAAAAAAACAGTTACCTTCCTTGCATAGATTGTTTTTCTGTAATGGAGTTGTTACAAGTTTCCCCTAACAGCAATTTCCAGGGAATTGACGAGGGTTTTCTGGTTTGGGGCTTGTGGGGTGGTATGATCTTTGTGATTTATTACCACGATGAGATGCCAGAACGGTGACTTGGCAATCAGAGTTATATGTAACTCATAATATATCTTGACAAATTAGTCGGTAAGAAGCTTAATCAAAAAAAATTTCAGCCTTTTTAGAATGCTTTGCTTATACTGGCAGGACAAGATGTCTGTATTAATAAAAATTGGCATATACAAAGTAAAATCTGAACAAATTTTGATTTAAGGAATTGAAGGATATCCTTAAACATTTTGAGATCATGACGCGCAACTCAAAAGTATTTTCAAGAAACTAAATTGAATTCTGCAGCTTGCCAATTGCCAAGGAACTATGTATAACAAAAGAGGCTAAATCAGAACAGATTGCTTGGCCAAGCTTAGTCTAATCTCTCTGCATGATTATTTTTCCCTTAAATTCCTTATGTTTGTTGGCGGGTATATCTGTAACAATTTCTGGAGATAAATTACCTAGAGTGTCTTTCTGTTGTTACCTCCTCACTGTTCTTGCTTTTCAATTCAAATAAGCCATTTACTAATAACATTTAAATCTCAAACCATTGTTCAGGTCTATGATGTGACCTCATTTCTCGAAGATCATCCTGGAGGTGATGAGGTCCTGCTAGCTGCTACTGGTAAGGTTCTCCTGTATCAACCTCAACATTTTCTGCGGCTTGAATCTTGATTGCTTTGTTTAATACTTTCTGGTATCTAGTGAAGACCATATTGTATGAAACGACTTCATAATTATATCTACAAAACTTTGCAGAGAAAGATGCAACAGATGATTTTGAGGATGTGGGCCACAGTGATTCTGCCAGAGAGATGATGGAAAAATACTATATTGGTGAGATAGAAAGCTCCACTGTTCCCGCAAAAAGGAAATACAAGCCACCCCAGCAAGTAGTTCATACCCCCAATGACACTGGATTTGGAATAAAGATCTTACAGTTCCTGTTACCTCTGTTAGTCTTGGGTGTAGCATTTGCTTTGCGATACTTTGGTAAGAAAGAGGACTAGTTGGATGATTCTATGAAGTTGCAAAGCTGAGAAGAAGTCTCTTGGACGTTCTGTTACTTAACCATTATATTTAGAACTTAAATTTGCAGTACTTTGTTATTGGATCGGTACTACCATTACAGTAAGTTTGGTTGTTATTTGTTAATAATAATGGCTTGGCTCCCCATTCAGGGATCTGGTAAAATAATCCGCTTGATGTTACGGTTTTAATTTGCTTCTCTTATCAATGAACATTTGACAACAACAAATGCCATTTATTGAACTTGATAAAAGAAAAGATATTTCTTGTATCATATAAAGAGTAATCATCAGCAATGGAATACATATAATTTTTATTTAGAAATTGTAATCCATATTGTTAGAAATTAAACCAAGAATGCTTGTTAGGCTAGAAGTCATATTAGATATTGAGTTAGGTTTTATTAGTTGAGTGGAATTAGGATATATTGACTATATAAGGTTTTGTATTTCATTGATTTTAATTAAAGAGAACTAAAGGGGTAGTGTTTTCTCTTCAAATATTAACTCTTCTTCTTATGTTACTTGAGGTGGAGTGTCCTTTTTGCAATTTTCTATGTTTCATAGAAATAATTTTTAATTTTGGAGAGTTCAAATACAACTTTTGTTTGAATTTGAAGATATCTGAAGATTGTAAATCAAGGAATTTATGTACTAGTGGATCAAGAAGAATTAAAGGATTAGTGTTTCTTCTTCAAATATTATTTCTTTTTTTTCTTGTGTTGTTTGAGTTGGAGTATTTTTTTTTTCTCTTATACTTTTGGAAAAATTTATGCAGAAACATATTTAAGATATCTAGATTTAAAACATATAAAATAAATCACATCACAAAAGAAACACCATATTTTCATAGTTCGGTAAAACTTGTTTACATTCACGAATGAGAGAAAAAGTTCACTAGTTAACAAAAAAAAATAAGAGTATACCAATATTTACTTTGATGTCTCTGGTATTTAATTAACTTATTCTCATTTTAATCCCTATAAGTATGTATTTTTTTACCCTAGAGGGGATCACTCTTGTGTAACTGTTTACTATCTAACCTTCTCCCATCTTTCTCCCATGAGCGTTCATCTGACTAACTAAAGCTAATATTTCTGAATCAACTCAAATTGTCTCCGCAATGTTTGCAATTGTACTTTATTTACTTTATCTGTGCCTTTGTAAATATTTATCAACATATTTCATGCCCGCAATCGTACTTTCTTTACTTTATCTGCTTCTTTGTAAATATTTATCAACATATCTCATGCCCCTTTTGTTGTTACTGTATGTGCGATCTTCCTGTAAATAGGCTGCTCAATAAATTGAATGATATAAAGACGTATTTCTTTTGATTCTCTGTCAAACTTTTCGATTAGTGCCAAGAAGTTATTAGAATTGTTTTATTCAGACTTATGTTCAGTAGAGGTTACTTCAAATGGAGGTTGCAAGTATTTTATTAGTTTCATTGATGACTTCAGTAGAAAAACTTGAGTTTATTTTTTTGAAGAAAAAATCTGATGCTGTGATATTTTAAAAAATTTTAAAGCCTATCTAGAGAAACAAAGTGGGCATTAAATTAAAATTTTACGAAAAGATAGGGGTACTGAATATACTATTTGTGATGATTTTTTTAAGAAAAGGGTAATTGAGCATCAATTGATTGCTAGATATACTCCCCAGCAAAATGAAGTGGCGGAAGGGAAAAGTAGAACAGTGATGGATATGGTTATTAATTTGCTAGATATACTCCCCAGCAAAATAGTGAGGCGGAACGATAAAGTAGAATAGTGATGGATATGGTTAGATGCTTGTTCATTTAAAAAAATTGCCTAAAAGTTTTTGGGCATATGCTGTTTCTTGTGCTATCCACGTACTCAATAGGTGGTTTCTTACAAAAAGCGTTTTGGCAAAACACCTCAAGAGGCTTGGACTCATAAAAAGCCTAATATTAGTTACTTGACCTTTGAGAAAAAAATTGATGATAAGGCAGAAAAATGTGTTTTGATAGGGTATAGCCAGGTGACAAAAGCCCACAGGCTATATAATCCAGTAACTGGGATGGTGATTGTCAGTCATGATGTTACTTTTGATGAACAAGGTGTTTGGATTGGATTAACGAGAAAGAAAAAGCATCATATATAATTATTGATGAAGAGAAGAAGATTGAGGACTCTAGTGTGCAGCCTTTCAATGGTTCATCTGAACCTGAGAAATCTCCATATCCTAAATAATCTTTTAGTCAGCCTCAACATAAGTATGTCCTGCTCGCTTTTAAGATTATGATGTGGATGATGAAAATGACCCAACTGATGAAGGCATAAGAAATTACAAACTAAATACAAGTCAAGTGGAGAAGTGAAGCGCTTCAAGACAAGGTTGGTAGCCAAGGTTACAAGCAAAAGCCAAGTATTAATTATTTTGAGGTTTTTGAATCTGTTGCTAGACTTGATACTGTTCGCATGATAATTTCTCTGGCTATACAAAATAGTTGAAAAATATTTCAAATGGATGTAAAATCAACATTCTTGAATTGTGAAATTGAAGAAGAGGTATATGTTGAGCAACTTGTAGGGTATTTGAAAAGAAGGCAAGAAAATAAGGTCTATTGGTTGAAAAAAATATTATATGGTTTGAAACAAGCACCGAGAGCATAGTATACTCATATTGTCTCATATTTTATTGAGCATTGTTTTTAAAGATATCCATATAAGCACACTTTATATGTTATGTCTAACTTGCAAGGTGATATTATTATTGTGTGCCCATACGTGGATGATCTTATTTTTACAGGGAACAATTTTGAGATAGTGACAGAATTTAAATTTGATTAATCAATTTGAGATGACAGATTTAGAATTAATATCTTATTTTCTTAGGATTCAAGTGACTCAAACACCTAAATGAATTTTTATTTGTCAGAAAAAATATGGCAATGACATTTAAAAAAAATTCAAGATAGAAACATATAACTCAATTTTGACTCTAGTTGAAGATAATTAGAAAAATTGTACTTGGTGTCAGATGGTGTTGAGGAACTCGTTGATGCTAGAAGTTTTCGAAAGTTGATAGGGAATCTATGTTACATGACTTCCACCAGACCAGACATTGTTTATGGAGTTGGGCTTGTTGACAGGTTTATGCAAACTTCACATCAGTCTCACTTGCAGACAACAAAACGTATTTTTATGTTATGTTAAAGGTACACATGGTAATTACATTTTCTATTCATTTGCTAATAAAATTGAGCTCGTTAGGTATACAGATAGTGATTAGGTAGATGATTTGGAGAAGCGGAAGAGTACTGCAGATTATGCATTTCACCTTGGTTCAGGCTTATTTTCTTGGTCATCAAAGAAACAATAGGTGATTGTTTTGTCAACAGTTGAAGCCGAGTAAATTGCATCAGTTAGTGGAGCTACCCAAGTTGTGTGGTTGCGTAGGATGTTATGTGATTTGAAGCACAAGCAAGAACAACCTAATATGATCTTTTGTAATAATAAATCAACTATTGCACTGACCAAGAATCTAGTTTTTCATGGCAGAAGCAAACCCATTTATATCCGATTTCATGACATTCGTGGCTTGGTGAAAGACAATGAAATCGTGATTAAGTTTTGTCCTTCAAAATATCAAGTTACAGATATTTTTACAAAACCGCTCAAAGCTAATATTTTCGTTAAGCTTAGGAAGAAATTGGGTATGATGAATGTCTTAGAGCTTGGTTTAAGAGGGGAATGTTAGAAATTAAACCAATAATGTTTGTTAGGCTAGAAGTCTTATTAGATATTGAGTTAGGTTTTGAGTGGAATTATGATATATCCACTATATAAGGTTTTGCATTTCGTTGATTTTAATTGAGGAGAATTAAAGGAATACTATTTCTTCTTTAAATATTATATTTTTTTCTTGTGTTGCTTGAGTTGTGTTTCTTTTTATTTTCCTACACATTTGCAGTTGAGATACTTCAACTAAAATTCTTATAAAAATTACAGTTTAATCCAATAATTTAATATTGACAACTTAGTAACTCTTTATCTCTAAATTTTTTAACTGTTCAGTAGTTAAAATTCATAACCTTTGATCTTTCAAGCAGATAAGTAACATGCTTATTTGACATGTATTGCATTGGTTCCAATAATAGTGGTTAGTTTATGTGCATAATTACATTGTTAAATTCAGAACTGTATTAGGTCCACTGGCTGCCTACCTTCTAGCAGCAGAAGCTACCATGACACTCCCCGCTACAACCTACCTTCTCGACATTCAGATTCACATACATTGACATTTGGCCCATTCTTTGCGTCGACGCCTGCTTCAGTTGACATAAAACAAACTATAGCTAGCCCAAGCAAATCCAATGGAAGTGCCCTTTCTTAATCCATGCACTTAATGAAAGATTATTGACCAGCAATTCTTTTGTTACTTGATGAAGATTGAGATTGTCCAACTATGAAAATTTTCTTGGGCCTATTCCAGAATCCAAAAGTACTTCAAACTGCTTTCACTAAGGGTGGTCAGCCTCTCTCTGCCTCAGCAATTTTTTTCTTTCAATTGTTTAGTTATAACTTGTGCATACGTACAAAAAATATATATATAAATAAATAAATAAAAATTGTTTTGTATTTATTGAGAGAAGCTCAAGTTTTTTTTTTTTTAATTTAAACTTTATTTTCATGGTCTTCACATTTATAATATATAATATTCTTACAAAAGCAAGTCTGTACTATTAACCCAAATAAAGCAATACAGTCTTAGGACTCACGAATTCTCCATCTGGGTTTTTCCTCATATAAACCCAAACCTCAGGCCGAGGAGGAATTTCTTCTGACATGAGGGGAGCCAATCCCAATCAGAACTTCAAATAAGAAAAGAAGATGATTACAAACATATGCCACAAGAATAACCAGAAAATTTTCCATTTAGAAGCATGCTGTGTTGAATTATGTAGAATCATTTTAGATTAATTTACTTGTGCAACCCCTTAGCTCCCAAAAACAGAGAAACATTGTAGTGTACATGAAAGAAGCAGCTAGTATTTTAGAGGCAAATTATTATTAGCTATAAATTATGGTACGATAGAATTAGAGCCGCAACGGCAACGCAATCAAGTTGAAAGTAAAAGCTTCATGACTCATGAGACATGAATCATGATGTTATGAGCCACGAGTTGCGAAATTTTACCAGAACAGTACTACATCACCTTGTGTCCACCTTTATTAGGAAAATCAAATTTGATCCAAGGGTGCAAAAACCTTGGAGTGTCCTCATCTGATGATAAGCGTTAGACATCATTGATTTCACAGACAGACAGACAGTTGCAGAAAAGTTATCCTATCATTTCTCCGATACACACGATAAACCAAAAAGCTCGAGAGATGCATGCGCTGGGCATATAACATGTGCATTTAATGGCTGCCAAGAGCTAATTGTACCACGACTCTGCAGAATTTAATTATGAAAATATGCTGAAGTTTCAAAGGATTCACATCTCTGTCGGAGTGATTGAGTTTAATATTATTGGGTTTTATCTACAGCTACACTACACATTAAGTTGAATTATTATATGATGAGATAATGCAAATACAGATATAAATACATAATAAAGTTTGCATTAATTTGATTCTTGTTGGTGTCACATATTTATAGTATATCTCATAGTGTTAGAAAAATTATTAGATATAAGATCTACATTAATTTGCTGACAAGGTAGAAACGTAAAAGTTTTTATGAGCATTATGACTTGTACCAAAATCAGCGAGATTTCTGGGATATGCTGCATTGATGAGTTGAGTTGCTGGATTGACAAGTTCTCCAACAACTGTTGTCCTATAGATATGAAAGTAATAAGACATGCATAAGAATGCAACTGGGAAGACCACTTGAATAACGTCCTTATCTATTAAATTATCATTAGTCTGACCAGTTAGGTTATTGACATGATGTGTGTCTCCTTCTCTCTTCTTCTCCTTTATTACCAAGCTCAGCTCAGCTCATCTAATAATATCTCTAAATTATAATTATTTTTTTATTATTGTTAAAACATATAAAATCATCTTTCTCTTCCCTTCCCTTCTTCATCTTTCATCTTCTTCATTGTCATGAACGACGTACACACTGCTGTCTTATACGCTCTCAAACCTGAAAAATCCATACATTAGTGTCTAAGTTTGAAGTAGTTTTTCTTCTACGAGATACTTAGCGCCTGATAAAACATTTCACTACATAGCAAAACAAATATAAGAAATTAAATTACAAACAATCTATTCTATGAGTGGTCCTCCCGGTGACCTTAATCTTTCTACCTTGTCAATTGAAAAATGATATTCTTAAATTGTATTTTACTATTCGCAAGTGGCAATTTATGATTCACTTAAACAAAGTATTAGATATAAGTAAAATTATATTTGAAATCGACCGGAGCAAGCAGTCCAGAACGATACCATCTTAGTAGTACCGATCAAAAGTATTTGTTCCTTATCCAAACATATATAGGGATCACTGTTGGTTTTTCCATTTCTTTTATATGAATGAAACCATCTTATTTTGTTCATTGTGCTTAGTTTTCTTTCCAAGTCGCGGTCTGTGTCTACGAATCAAGGACAAGCCCTGGAGAGTCTTGCGGCTTTATTGAGGCTGGCTCTATTGATTGCTGTTTATCATATTGAATTGGTGGGTAGTCTCTATCAATTTCATTTAAGAGAAAGACTTGGATTGTTTAATTGATAGCTGTCACTGGCTCCATATGTTCCTCTCATTCGTCTTAATTGCATGAGCCAAATGAACGACAACAACTCATAGCCATAGTACACGTAAGATTTTGTTGTTCCAAGACTCTTTTGTTGTCGGTGTCTCTCTTGATTTTGGGTCGATCATTGCACCACAAAACAATTTAGTTATTAGCCATGTCTCTCACTCATCTCGAATCATAAACATAAAAACTTTTAATTACTGATAGATATGCTAGCTAAGTATCATTAGTGATCTTACTTAGAAACTGATACACAATTGAATTCCTAACAAAGGGTTGATTGTAAAATTGTAATACATCAGCCAGGAGAGGAGAGTTTCAGCTTTCAATCAGTCAACAATATGAGAAGGATGATGTGAAGAGTGATGCAGGCAGAAGAATCCAGAATATTAAAATAGCAAAACATAACTTCTCTAAAGAATTGAGGAAGAAATTTGATTCTGAAGAAAACCATGAAAGTTGAAACGGAAAGGGACCGGTTTGTATTATATTAACAACACTAATCAATTACTGTTATCATCACTGACTCATTCCAAACCTATAGACCTGTAACGGCTGATGTAATAGCCATGGTGTTATCAACAAATATTAATCAAGTTTTGACACCAAGTTGACGTGATCATTTGTCATTTAAACACTTGTCCACGTTCAATTTCAACTATCCAAGCACCTCCATGATTGATTGGAAGCATTGAATTGAACGCCTTCATTATATATAGATAAATAATGTTTGACTGATCGATCCTTCATCGTTAATTTAGATGATGATCCGATTGAAAACAATTTCACTGTAGTTAAAAAGTATATCAAATTTAATCTACAAATTAAAATTTCGTTTTAGCAGTAAATTAAAGTGAATTAGAGGCCAGGAACTCGTGGTTACAATCTTGTAAAGATGAAAATTCATACCCCACTCACCCCACGTTATGACAAGATAATCAAATCAGACATAATTACCGAAACCATATAACGAAGGATCAGACAGAAGAAGAAACATCAATAACTTTTCGATGTCATCTACAGGAATAAATTAATATGTCCACTTCGATGTTCATGTTGTTTCCATAAAAGTTGGAACATGGTATTTAATATTGTGGATTACAATCAAAGCCAACCTATTTTTGGGCCCCGATTGTTCACAAACGTGCTCATTCTACCAATCTTCACTTCAATCTTGAGCGCTATTATGAGAATATAGCTAGTTTGCATGTCATGATCATCATCTGCGTGTAAGCTGTGTGTGCATCACAGAAGCCAAGACCTCATTTTCAACTTAAAAGTTAACAGGGCATCATTTTTTGGATTAGGATAAGCTTCCATTGTATTTCTGTCGATCAATAATTAATCAACAGGGGAAGAACCATCAAGTACGAATAAAATAGAAGGCATTACATGCATGGTAATTAAATATATAAATTAAAGTTTTAATACAGAGAGATCGACATATATAAATCGTAAGTGATAAATAATTTCAGCAATGCTCTTAATACAGGTAATAATTTCTATTTAATAATTATTGTAGGCAACATTAAGGATTGATTTTCTCTGGTGCAGAAAGTGCTCATATATAGACAAATGAATTCATATCAACTTTCACTTTCATTTTACTGATAGAATCGACCCATTGAGCAATTGAGGTTAGCGTATCAACAACATACAAATATGTAACAATACACATACACATCAAGGAGTACGATGATACTATTATGACAAAGATACGAGAGAATAAAAGTCAAGTTTATATGTACTATCATTACGATGACAAAGACAAGTGATATAGCAATACTAAATGAACTTTAATTATATATGATGAAAGTGTAGCAAAAAATTGAGACTGGGAACAGATAAACTCATATTTCGATATCATGTGTCGATGTTGGAGTGTGATTTATAATGGTCTATTAACGAAATAAACCTATTGCTGATATGTGCTTAAACACGAAAGTTAAGGACGATATCACAAATTGATGTCCTTTCAAGATATCGTTATGTCTACATTTGTCTTGGATTTTTTTGGATTCCCTTTCGATTAGCGGAGAATCATATATAAGAACATAAAAATTAATAGTAACCTTCATCAGTAATTATGAAATTTAAACCAATTGATCAAAACTAGATGATTGTATATATGTGTGAAGAAACTGTTGATCCCTGATGTAGCACTTTGCGTTTATAAGCTTCAAGAGGAGGTGGTCAAGGTTAATTAGTATAAATAAAATTATATATTGCTTATTCATTTTATTTATGCATTTCGTAGTACTTGACATATGTGAACTTAATTGACTGTTTTATTTATTTATTATTGTTATTATTAATAACACATCCTTACTAATAACGTTATTGTGGTCCTAAACGTTTGTGTATATATTTGTTGTTGTTGGTACACCAACCGACCCCCAAGTGGTGAGCTAGCTAGATTATAATTGTACGGTTAGTATATAATATCAGTACTCGACATGAAAGTTTACCCGATCCAAGCTAAGTTCAATTTTTTTTTTTTTTGGCATTGTCAAAGTCCGTTTATAATATTTTGATGTCGAATAGTATCATATACATCCTAAAGCTTTCTATAAATTACTTTTATGAAATTAATAAAATGAATTATTTTTAACGTTTACGTTTTCTATCGCTTTACGTTACATCATTTTGTATAAATTAATTCATAAAAATGGTTGCCCATAAATTATTAAAAGGGACCACTTCACTTAAAAACTAAAGTAAACTTTAGAATTATTAAAAGGTTTTTAAGGTGAAGTAGTTCCTTTAATAAACAATCAAAATATTATTTTAAAAAACATATGTTTCTATCATATATAAAGAGACACATATTTGTTAAGATTTTCAATCAATTAATGCAATAATTAGTTTATTTAAAAAAAAATGAAATAATATTATATTTTGATATCATGCGGCAAGGAATCATCAAGGCCTGAACGTCCAATGACTCCGACGATATATATACCGTCTTCAATTCAGGTAATAAAATATACATATGTCGTATTTTGTGTGTATACATATTTGAAAGGATAAGGAGATGATGGCTTCGTCCTGAGAAGGACGAAGGATATGGAAAAAGAAAGTTAGGATAGCGATATATCAGTTAAAGTTGCTCAAAACCTTCGACATATCAATTTTCTTATATAACCAACCCTACTATTGCAGAATTCTATAAATGTCTCCGTCATATCAATCTAACTGATGATGGGGTTTGATTAATGAAATAAGAATATGATAGAGGAAACTTCAAATATACTTGTATTACTTTGATTTGTATTTACAACATTCAAAGAAAAAGCTTAATACTCAACCGTCAAATTTAAAATCTGAATCCCAGAGAAGAGACATGGCGAAGACAACATGAATATGATATTATATTTGTGTCATGGGTCGGTTCGTTAACCCCTACCCAAGATACTACCACGTCGTTTTTCTGGCTTTTACAAGTTCAAATTAACCCACGCCTTGCCCGCACTTTCACTGTTAAAGGATTCGCCATCTCACAGGACAGCCTCAGTACCTCAGATAGGTCAACCGTTTGATCATCATCATACGGTAACCACTGATACTCGTGAAGTAGTGATGCAACCCAAAAGCTGACCGTCGTCAATCCCAAGTTCTTTCCCGGACAAACCCGTCTACCCGACCCGAATGGAGCCAGTCTAAGATCTGACCCTAGAACAGAGAATTCCAACTCACCTTCTTTATTCACAAATCTCTCGGGCATAAATTCAAGAGGGTCCTTCCACACGTGTGGGTCCCTGGATATGGCCCACATGTTCACCATGGCTGTGGTCCCTTCCGGCACGTGATAGCCATCGATAGTTGTATCAGTAATGGCCAAGCGGGCCCACGAAAGAAGTGGGCCAGGTGGATGTAACCTCAATACTTCCTTAATTACAGCCGTTAGATAAACCAACGTGCCGAGATCAGATTCGGAAACTGCACGTGATCTGCCAACGACCTTGTCAAGCTCATCATGCACCCTTGACTGAACATCAGGGTGGAGTACCATCCTTGCTAATATCCACTCGATCAAAACCGCTACAGTATCAGTGCCTCTAAATATCATTTCCTGAATCCAAAGGCAACGGAATAATATTTAGTACTACATAAACGTACTATAAATACATAGTATTAAAAATATAATTCTTATTAAATAAATAAACGTGTTCGATAATATTTGTTTGTTTGCATACCCAAAGAACGGCGATCATATCGGAGTCTGACAATTTATCTACGCCTTGAAGGGAGAGCAAAACGTCGACAAAATCCAGGTTGTTTTGGCTGTTTTGAGCTCTGTGTTCCGCAATTATTCGGCTAACGAACCGGTTCACTTTGGGGACGAGTTTTGAGCATCTAGACCGGATTTTTTGAGGGTCAAATTCTGCCAACCAACGAAGGTGGTCGCTCCAATTTAGAATGCCTAGTAGCTCGTACCCTTCATCAACTAATTCTCGTAGTGTTTTAACATCGTCATTCAACGAATTCAATTTATATTCTCGTCCAAAAACTGAACACATCATATTGCTCAGTGAAGCTCGTTTAAGTATCTCCCGTACGCAAAATCCTTCTTTCTGCTCACCAAACATGGCTATCATCTCACAAGCGATCATATATCTCCGAATCCAACTTCTTTTGAGTTGCTTCGGGCAAAAAAGGTGAGTTGCTGCGATTCTCCTTAAAGTTCGCCAGTACACACCATAAGGGGCGAACCCTATCGCTCTATTGAACATCAAACTATAAGCAGACTCCTTCACCGGACGATCAGCGAACACCGAACTGTTGAGGATTTCTTTTGCAACATCTGGATGGCACGTTACTATAACCCGAGTATCACCCAGGCTAAAGGCCATGAGCTTCTTAGCTTTGCATGCTTCAGCTGCAGCCGCAATCCGATGGTGTGCTAGTGACGTCATGAGCTTCATGCTGCCAATTATAGGCAAACCTCTAGGACCAGGAATTGGCTTGGCTGTTTGAAAAGATGAACCTCTTTTTAGTCTATACTTGCCCCAAGCAGGACCACCAGGGTGAGCCCAGTAGAACAGGGCCATGGCTAGCCAAGCGAAGAAGATGATCAAAAGCGAGCATGCAATGTTTTCTTGAGTGAAAGCTCTGCATTTGGAAGCAAGGGCAAAGACCCAGAGGCTCTCTATGTCAGTTCTCATGGTGGGTTGATGATGAGAATAGGAATGATATTATCAGAGAAGAAGCTTAAAAGAGGAGAGTGGCTTTTTGGATTCTGAGCTTAAAATGAGAGAGCTTGCCTGCTATATATAGGGAAGACTGAACAGCATTAGCAAATATAACGGTTAATATTGGAAGAGGTCGAGCACCGTATTATAACTATAACCGAAAATTCTTGTGTATCCGTTATTTTTTTGTATAAATTTAGTAGGAAATTTTGAACTGCGCCGCCACGAATGCATGACGATATGTAGAAAAGTAACTTTGACATATAGAGCGTGTTGTTCACGCTGCAATCACCTGTGATAATCTGCTTACAAGCTGACGTTTTTGCTGTCGGGAGTGTCTCATCTCCCGTAAACTCTCTTAAAAATTTTCAGTTGACCAACATAACCTTGTGAGCTGTAACATTTTTTATGCCGGAGCTGCCATCATTTCTATATCCTTCGCTCTCAATCCCATACATAATAATGTTGACATGATGTATATGTCCCATGATCAAGGGTTGACATGGTGTGAACATAAGATTCAACATGTTTGCATCCATTAAAAGATGAATTTCCAAGAACAATACTTAAGAATGTTCTTTTTAATATTCGTAAAAGTAATCACATTGTCATTCCTAATGACATAAGATAGTTTTTAAAAGCTGATTTTTTTTTTTAATTTTTTTTTTAGTATTATATTGTCATTTTCAAAACACTTGTTTGATTTATTGCATTTGAAATAAATATTCTTGCAATAATCATTCTCTTGAAAACTTCATTTCATCATGATATTAAGGTTATTAGTATTTATTTTAAAAGATAAAAAAAAAATCATCTGATATAAGTTTATTTTCAGAATCTTTTTAACGTGTTCTGAAGAATATATAAAAATTAACATTAATAATACTCACTTTTTAATAAGAGAAATTGTTACATTATTGAGACTCTCTCATTTTTTCTATGAATAAAATATATATATATATAAAATCCAAGTCGAGGATTTATAATTCGAGCGTGAGAATGAATATGCACAGAGTAGCGCGTGCTAAAGCAATTTCCTTGGACAGGTTAACATGGGGTGAAGTAAATTTCAGGGTGCGGTGCGTGACACGTGGTGGTCGTGTGGCACGATATTGTCGGGTCACTAGTAGACGGGTGCACATGAGACCCATGCACTCGTGCTCATATACGTACACTGGTTTTCGCGTGAGTCGGGAGTGAAGAGTATATGACGAAACAGATGAGAGTGCGTATGGCAGTATCAGCTACAACCCTTCACAAACCAAATCTAATGTGATTTTATGAACCATCGCAATTGTACCGCCACGTCAGTTTCAAGCAAATGTCTCTATACATGATTGCGACAACTCTTGCCACCCGAGAACCGAAGTTGTGTGTGTAGTTAATGCTCTTCCTAGACGTGGCATTAAGTTGTGGTTAAAACTTAAAAAGTTTAGCCCTTAGACAGTACATTTTTTTGTCGAATTTCCTTTTAACGTACAATAATTTCTGGCTGAAGATAAAATGGTCTTAAAAAAAAAAATTTGAACAACACACGTGGTTGGTACACGATTGCGTGATTATGAAGCCATTTATTTCTGGGACCCACTCCATAACGATTTAGTGTTTTGCCTTGTATTGTGAAGTTGCAGAAAAAGCAATCCCTGACCGTCGATCTTGCTGCTCCCTGAGGGACCAGGTGGTCAAAAGCGTGTTGGGTATTTTTTAAATCCCAATAAAACCAAGACTAGACCACGACCGAGATTATTAGGTCAATATGTAGCGTTTTATTGATTTATTTTTTATTTTAAAAAAAATATATCACAATTATACCCCTTAATTTTGGAAGCTCAAAGGTTAAGGGCGTTAATCTTATTTATGAAAATGATTCATCCTAATCCGGTTTGAGATAATCAATTAGCAGTTTGAATAAGAATGATTGTTTAATTAATTACATAATCAATCATGGAATGGAGGTACATAAAATATAGGTAGATTAAGATATAATATAAAGGGATGTCACATGTTTAGGTAGGTTCTTAGGAGTTAAGCAAGGTCTATTCCACTTCTTAATTAAATGAATTAAGTAACAAAGAACCTTAAACAGTGGAATAATTAATCCACTATATATATATATATATATCAAAGTAAAATTCATATCTACTACCAAAGGCCTTTGAATATTATAAAGTGAAGACCATAAGCAAATATACGCGTTCTTGTTGGTCGGGAAGGCCAGATTAAGCTGCAAAGAAGCTTCCCATTCTGTCTTTCGCTCTCTTACAAATTATGGCTATTCATTCGAATCTTTCAAAGATGCTTGTGAGTGATGTGCATTGAACAACTGTTGCGTAGAGGGAGACATACAGACTTTTTTTTTTTTTTTTTTTTGCTAAATATAGTAGAGAAATAAACACCGCATTGAACACGATAGCCTTCATATTAAAACAAGACTTGACAAGAAACAAATCCAATCCAAGAGTTAGTAAACCAAACAGACAAAATGTAGCCATAGATTGAAACTTCCTTAAACCTCCCTCTTTCTCTATTATATATATATATGTGACGAAACAGCTGCATAGTTCATTGAGCTTGTATTATAATCGAAGGAAGTTTCAACGGTACACAAGTCTCTTCCGTATTTCCTAAATCAAAATCGATCACTATCAACACTTGGCTGGCAATTCAATTCAGTGAGAGGTCCCAACTCCAATGAGAAATGGTCAGAGAAGGAGATGGATCGATGTATCTTCTACAAATTTAAATATTAAACTATATGTCTGCCCAAAATACCTAATTCATGTGGCAAAATAAACTCCATTTGATCAAAGCATGGTAATGAAATATTATAATTAGATTGACTTTGATCTAATCAAGTCAGTCAGAGAAAGGGTTGTTGAATTATTGGTACATTTATATATCCTCTAAAATCTTCAACTAATATATAGTTATCCAGGTATCAAATCGTATTATGCGTAAAGATTATAAGTTGATGCGCATGCATACATATATAAAATACGATAAAAGGTTAATCCGAGAAACAAAAGACCTTGGCGTAGATTTGATTGCCTTAGCAAATAGCGATAGCAGTCAAAAGCCATTTTGGGTAAAAATTCTAATATTTGAGTGCGCTAGTTAAGGCCTAACCCACTTGGCTTAAAAGGAGTCTGTCGATGATTGGATTCGATGCCATAATCTAAGCGAGAATTTTTATTTTCTGGGTGAAGCCTTTGGTGGGTTGGGGAAGGTCTAAAGATTCTTGACTTTTTTTAATTTTTCAAAGTCTGAATCTTTGAATAATATAGGAATATGTTCACCTTTGAATCCGTGGTCCTTTCATAATGCCCATTTTCATGCACAAATTGGAGATAGTTTAGAAGCAACAAACCATTAAATTGCTCGCCACTTCAGCTTTTGACTGAAAAAAGTTTAACAGGAAGCACTACCGAGAGCTAAATTCTGGTCCTACTAACAGATCTGTTGTTTCTGAAATATCCCATTAAAATACTCCCACTTCTCTTCTTCTATTCATCATTTCAAACTTATTTAAGAATATTTTCTCCTCGTAAATCTCAAATTTTCCTTCAACAATCGCAATTTCAACTCAATTTAATTAACCATATATTCAGTTTTGATTCGAAAACCCTTTAGTTGATCATATAAGATATTGTTACATATATAAATAAAGGCACCAGCTAGCACGGCAATCAGCATGGCTGCATGAAGAAGAAAGCTAAGGCTAGCTGGATCACTGGATGCTTAATTATTTTAAAGGAGCACCTGGCTTTTAATCTTTCAAGTATTCCTAAAGTGTAACCAAGTGGATAAACAATAAAAGCATAATCTTTTTGAGCTTATATTCTCTCAAGATTTTATTCGAGATGAACCCTGTTTCTATGATTAATTTTATTACTCCAACTTGCCTGCTTTTCCACCTATGCAGAAGATCTCCAGTTTTCCTCTTAAATTATTCAATTCTTCACTTGAAAAATCAATAAATTACCATATATATTGTTCCTTTCTGTTCATGTGTATCTGTAGATATCAGAATTGGTTGGTGCTGAACAACTCAATACAAGCTTAGCAAAAATACCATATCACTTTTATCAATATCTTTTTTGAATGAGCACTTTTAGTATCCATACAAAAGATTTTACAGACAAATTTGTGCATTATAATAGTGAAATGCTTGTTTTAGGACTAATCAAATCATGTTGATGATCAAATTACAGGAATCAGAGAAACTTTTTGGCTGCATTAAATGGAATCAAATCTTGGCTCTAAGCCACTCAAGGATTATGTATGTTGATTATACTGTGCTAATATATATTTATTCTACTAGTTGATATTTTTCTGATCTTCTTTATTGAAAGGCTTCAACTCCTTCATGCACTGTTTCTTCATTCTTGGAGATAGAGGAGAAGAGAGGGAGAAGATTTATAATAACGAAGATTGTTTGCAATTCCATTATGATAAATTATTGTATATTGAGTTGAATTTCTGAATATGTGATTGATAATTGAATCATATATTGCATAAGCATGACGAGTAAGTAACGGTATTAAATTAATTAATATTATAAAAAGTGAAAATGAGAAGGAAATTACGTGGGGGGAGACAAGAGCACGTAGTATTGACTGAGAAGTCAATTAAAAAACCAACGTTGAGTCAACTTGGAAAATAACTTGCTTAATTTTAATGCAAGTGTGTCAGGTTGGTAATTGGCAGTGGAATCTATTAATCGTTATTTTAATATCTTATTTTATATTTTTATACGATATATTTATGGTGAAAAACGATGGGCACTATATATGCAGCCCATTGGAATTTTGTTCACTAAAAGTCAACAGGCAAGTGGGTTCGTTGTTTCATTAAAAATTTTCCCATTTGAATTGTAAATGAATCAATTACTTGATTAACGACTAAACGTCACCATTTCCAACCAGTCAAATATTGACATCCAATAATTTATTATTTCAACAAAAATAATGTAAAATGGACCTTTCTCATGCTTCAAAGGGGGCGGTGAACTTGGCCTACAAGTAAATCTAATCTTCCCTGTAATATCGACAATAACTATGAAAAGATTTTTTTTTTTTTTTAATATTTGGATTTATTGTTGACATGTTTGAATAGAAAGAAAATGAAAACCTTAAAAATTCCCCATGATGATTAATTCTACTTATAGTACAAGTCATCTTAGATGGATCCATTTGTACACTGCCTCTTCTAGTGCAACTACGATCTTCAAAGAGAAGTGATATTAATGTAGTGGAAAATTTTATTTCTGAAGTCTTTGACCATCTTTAGAAATTAGCATCAAGTAGCTGAGATTCTCATTGTGGGCTGGGTTCGTATTCTCATAAGGCCCAATTCTGGACAATGGAATGGGCTGTGCCCACCCATAACAAATGAAGATTGACGGGAAGGGCTAAAACTCTTTGAGATAGAATCCAGTGACTCACAACATTTTCATGCATTGTTTTGTTCATGTACATTTTGCAAATAACGGATGCAGCCCAGGCTAGAGAACTGTGTGTAATTCAACTAGCATGGAAATTGATTCTTTTTTTTTTTTTTTTTTTTTTTGGGTTGGGCTCNGAAATTGATTCTTTTTTTTTTTTTTTTTTTTTTGGGTTGGGCTCTCCTCTCTGTGTTTTGAAGATTAGGTGGCATGGAAATTGATTCTTTTTTTTTTTAATTTTGTTTGGGCTCTCCTCTCTGTGGCCCAGCAGGCTTAATTCTCCGTAACATTTACAACAGCCCATTCAGCTTAATCATGACCTAATTGAATTTTATTGTTCACATAAAAATGGTTGTCACATTTTCTCTTTCTTTTTAAGTAAACCAAGTCTCTGTTGTGATCAGTAGCTGCTATGCTATGATTCGTCCCTCCTGCAACTGCAGGAAGAAGAAGTATGGAACGGCAACTAGGTGTTGTTTATATACGGTAGGAGTATCGCTACACAACCCAAATTTATACTTTAAATGATGTAACATTAATTCAAAATTATCCCATCATTTATCATGTAAATGACAATCATTTATTAAAATACTCATCATTTGAGATATAATTGAAGAGAAATTTGGGATAAATAACATTATTCATGTAGTAGATAAGCTTTAATTTCTTTGTTGTATAAGTTGCAGCTGTGGCCAAAGGGAAAGAAGAAGATCAGATAGGTATGAACTTCAAAAGTGTATCGTAATAATCTAAAATCAATTTCCATGACTGAAACCGAAATCCCCTTCAATGGTGCGTCATGTTCTGTTCATCAGGCTAATCGAGCCGTTCTAATTATATTAATACCACTCAACATCATCCAAAAGACTTGAATAATACACTTAAACCATACTGAGATTTAAGATGGCGTCCCCCCATTGAATGTCACCATTAGGAAGTTTGTAGAATAGGGAAAATTATCATAAACTAAAATGGAAGTGTTTATAGTATCAGTTTCAGAATCCCAGCTCATAAATTACAAGTTAAAACACTTTGCGGGGGTGCTATTGTAAAATTGAAGAACATTAAGAATTAGAAGGATTAATTATTAAACAAAAATTCAGAGGGTAAATTTCTAGAAGAAATTGGTTATGGAATCTAAGATCTCTTAATAATACATCTTCAAAATTTCAATGGAAGTTAGGTATCATTGCTCCGGGTGACGCAAGGGATTAGGACCTGGATTTGTCGCTGAGCCAGTCAAATCAGGGACCCCTAGGACCAGTGCATCAACATCAACAGGAAGAAAAAGCTTTTGCCATAAACATCCTGTAGAGATGATCTGTGGTGGCTGAACAATCATCAAGGTATCATTATCTCTATCCAACATCCCAATAACAGTCACAGAGCTACCTTCCTGAACATACCTGCCAACACTCATGATAAACTGCATCTTAGAAGCTCCTAAATTGCGCTGCATAAGCATAAAAAAAGTTTCATTTTGTCTAGGTCGCTTACCCTTCTTCCACTCGTAGTACACGGGCTTCAGCTGGAAGGTTTCTGTCTATTAACCATTTCCTCAGGTGTGTAGACAGTACTCTGCAAAATCTGGTAGTTGTGACAATTTTGCTCTCATAGATTAAGGGAAGAACTTTACAACCAGAACCAGCTTTCACCAAAGCTCTTATACCAGATTTTCTATCGGTTACATAAAAGTCTGAGGAGAACCTCTGTCAGGTAGAAAGATCAAGAAGAATTAAATTAAATCCATATAGATACATGACAATAAATGATAATAAAAGATAAAAACGAAATATTACAATAGGACAATGAGCACATCCAATGGCATTCAAGTAGCCAGGCTTCATTACATATAATGCTGTGCAGTAAAAAACAACTTTTCTACGGAAGACTGCAGTTGGAACAAGGACATGTCAAGTTGAAGTAACAACTTCGGGAAGGTAATGAAAGATGACTAATCTGTGAGAATGTCAAAGTAGCACTAATTGAGTACAAAATGCAAAAGTCAGTGAGATCCTTTTGCCATGTGCAATGGAAGTAGAAACCTAGAAAATACTTGTGACTGCACTATAGAGTGAGGTGAAGGAGAATGTATGGTGGGGCAAAGATGATTAGGACTATGAAGATGTAACAGATGTTGTGACCCTATTTACACTCAAACCTTGAAACAGACATGGAAACAAATCGGAAGGACAAACATTGTGTTCTTAATAATAAGAATGTTATAATAGAAGAATTTACATACCTCACAATACACTAAACTCCACTGAAAGCAAGATCTATTAACATTTACAGGCTTGAGACCCAAGCTTCCATATTCAAACAAAAGAGTTGAAGTATAGACACAATCAGTAGCCTTTTCGTATGAAGACCCCAGGGAGACACTCCCACATGATGCTAGCTGAAATTATCGAAGTAAGAAATGTGATTGGCATTCCATTAAGCAGGAGTAATATGTTGTCTAATTTACAGAATAGCAGATTCTAGAATGAAAAATGTGAGTAAAAGGATCTGATTAATAAAGAAAATTATCGTGGAAGTTAGATATTAGTAATATAAAAAAGACTCAAGTCACCAAGATGCATTATATTTAACTCTGAACAGATACAAAGCTGCAACTTCAGTTTCTTGGAATATAATAGAAATCAAGTTTCAACTCATCACCTCTTTTTTGAAACAGGGAGTCATTGCACAAGGTAATGGAAAGCTCTGATTTTTACCAAAGCACCTCAAATACATGGCAAGTTAAGAATGTCAAATCCAAGTTGTTATCTAGAACATACTCTAGTATGCAGACTTTTAGCTGCTGCTGTTGCTTTTATACATATGTATAAAAACTAGATTATCGATCCACCGAGAAGTAAATTGGTAAGCCAGTGAGAACGAAGACAGCCCCATTGAAATATATTCAAATGATTCAAGAACTTGCTCTCAGATTTTTTATCATGACTCCCTCTCCCCAATTCCATTCACAAGTTATAAAGATTCAGATTGTTAACCACGAAAACCTCGAAATTAGCCATGTGTCACAAATGTACCAACTTTTCCTTGCTCCTGAAGGTCAAATCACTCGTAAACCTGAACAGAAAATTGCAATACTCGTCTATCTACCTACTCAGTAACCAAATGCAAATTGAACGGTCCTTCTAACCATCCCCTGCTTGGTTTGGTTGGTAGGAAACAACATCATTTCTACATTCCTTATCCAAAAAAAAAAAAAAAAATCATCTTTAAATGAAAATAAGGCCCCAACAATACTCCCATTTTATTTAATTCTCAATTTTATTCACATTCAGCTCCTGAGCAACAAAAATTCCAAACTTGTGCTAACCCAAAAGATTCATTATATCTAGAAACTGCAAGGAACCCATGAAACATGCAAATTCAATATTTTGAAAGAAAGAGAGATAATAAAAGTAGACAAGAGTACCCCAGTGATTTTAACAAGTTGGCCGTCACCTGCCAGCGCAAGATCAGAGTCAGGGAAAGAGCGGAGAAAGTAGGAAATCGCAGCTTTCTGGCTCCGGTTAAGTGCGTTCCAAGCTATAAAAGATAGAACGAAAGTTGACAACAAAAGAAAGGAGAGGAAAAACGCAGCGTTGTGGACCACAATGAGGATGAAAATGGAGACCGAAAGGCCTATAAAGAAGAGAGGAATGAGAATGTAGAGAGCTAATGATGGTATGGGCTTGCAAGTAAAAGTGCTGTGGTGTTCTAACAGAGCTGCATTGGAGAGGTCGTTCATTACTCTCACTCTCTCTTTTCCTCTTCCTCTTAACAACCCAGAAGGCCAGAAGGGGAGTGATTTGGCTTAGCTGAGGACTGAGGCCAACAAACCCAGTCAAAACGCAGCGTTTTAGGTGTTTTCACTGAAACGACACGTCGTTTTACTATGTCCTCTTGCGGAAGAGTTGGAGCTGAATTTGGATTGGATTGGGCCACTTACTGATAACTGTGAAATTTTATTTCTTATTCCAACATTATTGCAAAAGTTAGCTAAAATTGAATGTAGATACTCTTGAGAAAATGAAAATGAAATTCAACCAATTGTTACTATGATATATTATTAGAGAGATCGAGGTGGACCATCAGAACTTGTTTTGGTGCCGTGTTATTTTCCCCCCTTCATCAACCGAAATTTATTAGTACAGAAGAATTGTACTCTGGCTTTAATTTTCACATAATATTACTTCTAGATGGGAATTGACTGAACATGATAATAATTAACATCATTATCAAATTATATGATACAGGTTTAGTAGTAAACAATTAGCCAATAAAAATAACAGGACACAGGTCTGCTAGATTTTCCGTTTTCGTGCAAATCCAAGCAAAACCTTAACACAGACAGGCCCTTCAAAACAGCTACTTTTATTTCATTGGAACTCCAACTGTTATCACTCTAATATTACACATATTAAAGTACTTAATTAAAGAAAAAATGAGTAGTCAATCTCAGGTACAGTTTCTTTCTCTTTTCTGCAGGTAAACAGATATATTTTTCCAAGGAAAAATTCTCTTTTCCATCAGAAGAAAAGTTAAAGTTTAAACATGATAGAGATAGAAAGATAAAATAATCCGGGAATGACTAATATATATGCTAACAGTATTAACATTGATAAGGATTTCTGTATATCACTGTATAACTTTACGGGCATGCAGTACATGCTAATTGTGTACTTAAATCAGATTCTCATATTTAATTGGTTTACATCAGTCAATTATGAGTAAACAGAAGAATAACCTATCCCTCGTAAGTTACTAAAAGTATAAGCAAATTTTGTATACAAATATATACAACTATTTTGTCTTACATTCTCCACTGGTTTCAACGTCGTTGTGGTGGTGGGTCTGACTGGGACGTGGTGGTGGGTCTGGGACGTCACGGAATAGTCTTCTGCCAAGCGCATGGCAATGCATTGCTGTCCAGAGTCAGATCATTGATGCAATGGTTGTACTATCCTGTGATGCTGTACCGTAATTTCATGATTCGAATTGATTAGTAATCTGCTAAAAAAGAAAAATTGTTTCTCTTTTGGAGACTTTTTAAAGCTGTAAAGCAGATCGAATTGAAATATATAAAGCAAAACATGTGTTGAAGCACGTGATTTAATTGTATAGTTCATACCTTATAATTCTGTAATCTGATTGTGATCCATCAGATGTTATTGTGAGTGTGTTGTCTTCTGTTTCTTGCTGCATTTAAAGCTTATAAAATCTTTATTCATGTTAGTCAGGATAAAGCAACTTGCAGAGATATGCTTATTGTCCTTTTTATTTGGCGTCCAAATCTTAATATACGCAATTTTAGTCTCTTTTTTAACTTCTTGTTTATGAGTCATTGTTATGCTCGCTTAATTAGGATCTGTTACTAGCTAAACACTCTTTGGAGCTTTTTAGAGAATTAAAGCTTTACGGACAATTATGGAGCTTCTGTAGAGGAACTGTTTACTGAAGCATGTTTATGGTGAGGTAGATGCAAGTTCAGTTGTGGCATATTATATGCATTTCTACCACTTATTATCTAGATTGCATCATGTCAGGGAAATACATAATGGGATTAATCAGATTTTACTTGAAATCTTAGGATTAACCGTCTAAGGAATGAGTGGAATATTCAACATTGGTTTAATCTTGTTAATTGCTCATTGCTGTAACTTCTAATGTCCTTCTAAAACTTGACTTCTCCATTGGTTTCTACTGCTCTTGTCAATTTTATAGATATTCATGCAATTTTAGTTTCTGGAGATTACTTCTTTTTCTTGTGCAGCTGATTGATCTCTTTGAGCATATACAGCATGGAACTTGTGTGTTAACAATATTTAAAACAAGAAGGAGAAAAATTAATAGGGAAATGCACACTAATTGAAATATACGCTCTAAAACAGGGCTTTAGGTTGGTTTATTGCCGAACATAATTCCGATTTCTTCAAACTTCTGGATGAACAAATACATCTCGCTTTCTGAAGTACTCTGGAGAATCGTGTCTCCCTCTCTCTCTCTGTCTCTCCCCCTCGCACACACAAACATGCAAAAGTTGCTTGTTTCTGTCCTTCCCGCATATACAAGAACTCCTTGAAGGCTTCCAGCTCATCTGCAGTGGCACCAAGAAGGTGGATTGAGCTCTCTCTGCAGTCCGAAAATTCTCTGAAATGTTCCTCTATCCAATCGTCCCTAATTTTGTCTCATCACCTCTAGATGTTATCAACACAAGGAAGATTATTTGCATACATTTTCCTCATGCTTTGCCAACTTTTTTTATAATCTGAGTTAAGACCAAAAGTCCCACCACTGATATTCGCTATTGGACTGATTAAAGAGACTAGCAGACTCGAAATTGCCCCAATCTTCGGGTGATGTCAAGGAACTCTCGGCAGGTTCCACCATGGTCATCAGATTGGGCTCTTCTTCAAGTCCGAAGTACTCAGCCTTTATGCTACTATCATCATCCGATAGAACACCTAATCTGTGTTCTGATATTTCAAGCGACACGCTCGGCTTCGCTTCTGATTCAGTCTTAATAGTAACGTTGTTGGTGTCTCCATTGTCCAATTCGCTGTCAGTGCTGTTCACAGCCTCAAGTTTAGCGCAACACTGTCTTTCCTCTCGTGGTTTTTGCAACAAATCGTTCATCTTTTGCAGCTGTTAAAAACAAAATTAAACACCTTAATTAGATCCCATATAAAATCTCTCTTAAAATTAGAATTCTTAAAATTGGTAACTAAGTACCTGCATCACCAAGGCTTGCTTTTCTTTCTTGAGAGTTTCAAAGCGGGAAGTCAGACTATCGTAATTGGCTTGCAGTACGCTGTAGTCACGTTCAAGCTGCTTCGACTTCCATCTAGCTCTCTTGTTTTGAAACCATATCGCCACCTGACGTGGCTGCAACCCAAGTTCTCTAGCCAGCTGCAACTTCTTTCGAGGCTCAAGCCTTGTTTCATTTTCAAACATGAGTTCCAATGATTTGATCTGCTCATCACTGAACCTTCTCTTATTACAAATCTTGTTTCTCTTCTTTCTTGTAGTACGACTGGTGAGGTCGTTTACGCAAGCAAAGGGCTCAACCGCCGGAGAATATTCGCCACCATCCAACATTCTTGATTTGGTTGATAAATATTATTGGAAAAAATTTACTCACTACTCAAAATAGGCTTTTTGTGGGTTCGTGTTTAGGCTTTGTGAAGCGCACGCCTTCATTAGGTTCTGATATTCAAAGTGTTGCATATCATGCTTTCCAACTCTGACTGGAGAGTTTCTCACTTCTTTCTGCTTTATATCCCATCTGATGGCGCATACTGTTTTTCCTCTTAATAGTGCCTTGTGAACTCTGTCCATTTTTCAACACTTGTTTTATATTGCTTTATTTTTATTTTTTTTATTAGATAAATTCAATGTTAATTAATTTCTAGCTATTACGAAACACGCAAGGCTCCTCTATCCGGTCCAAGCCGTTTATTTGCTTGGCTTGCTTTGCTTACCATCATATGTGTGAAAGCATTGCAACACTTTTTTTTTTTTTTTTTTTTTTAATTTCTATTCTTCCAAATACAATATANCTTACCATAATATGTGTGAAAGCATTGCAACACTTTTTTTTTTTTTTTTTTTTTTAATTTCTATTCTTCCAAATACAATATATTAAAATCTTCCATTGTCATCATCGTCATCATAATTTCGACCTCTGTTGTCGGCTGCGTGAATCACGTTCTGCCATTAATATAACATTCTTTTTTATCTTAATTTTATATTTAACAACTAGCTCTGATTTAAACAATTCATTCCCAATTTGATTGGAGAGGCCCGTGTCCTCTGCCTCTGCTCATTCTTGTGATTACAGCATCCAATTAAATTTACAATTTTGAGGTCCACCCCCACTTTTGCCTTCCCTTTCTCCCAATTTGGAATGCTCTGCTCTACCTCTCTTCTTGGAGCAAAAACGACAAATTTTTACTTAATTAATTAGTTTAATTATGTCGTAAATATGCCCAAAAATCATTCTTGTTCCAGAAGTGGAAAATGCTAAAGGTTTTGAGTTGAAATTATGTGCACTCTAACCCAAGCGGATGGTAAATCACAGTCCACATCGTCATTATTGACAAGCCTAACAAAATGTTTATGCTGAATTCTATGCAAAGGCCTTGGCTAAGCCTCTCTGAGTCTGACTAAGTAGGCTCGAGCCATGAGACTGGTTAGGTGAGTCGCTGTCACAACACAGTCTCGACGTATCCAACTTTGTTTCTCCATAGAAAACGGATTCAAAAATTTATTTTTTAAATGGGAAAACATTTATAAAATAAGAAAAAAATATATAGAGAGAATATATTTTAAGCAAATAAAAGTATTTGCGGGCGACAGGGATCTATCACCCATCACACCTCATCCAATATAGTGTTGACACCTGCCTCGGTCAAAATCCAGTATCCCATTACATCGTCTTTTTGTTCAGAGCTTTAGGTGGTACTTCATGACGTGTCGAGAAATACTTCGATCTTCGTACAAAGATTGTTAATTTAATGTACACGTGTCCTTTTTGATTTTTTGATGAATATCGTAGCTGAGTGAGAGTCGTCCTGGTGGGACAAGCCTTCTGTCTTGTTGTGCTTTTTGGTAATCTCTGTCTGCCTGCCACGTGGTGCTGCACCTTTCTCTCACTCTCCTCTCCGCTTCTTCCTTTATTAATCTTATCTCGTAGCGTAGCGGAAAATAAAAAGTCGGTTTTCTATTTTTATATTTATTTTTCTTCTAAAAAAAATAGTTCTTGAGCGGAGAATGATGTTAAGTCGACACTGCTTAGATGCTTTGTATTTATTATTTTATAATAGTGAAGCCAATTAACTTGCAACATTTAGGCTTCCCCACAAGATTAAAGTAAGATTAAGAGGCACATCTAGGATTAAAGGAATGTTTACACGTTGTTTCAATGTTATTTTTGTTCATGGGACTTGGTCCAATTTATGAATCTGCCCAACAGTTGGACGTTCCAGATTGGATACATGTAATTGTTAATCTTATATTGTAATAAGAATGACTAAATGGAGTTCATATTTCGGAGAGAAGAAAAAGGAAGTAAAGAAATGAATATTATAATGAAGGAGATGAGGATACATTTAAGTGTTGGACAAAGACTTGAATTTTATTTTTATTAGGCGAGGTTATGATTAGCGATCAGCATTTTTTGCGTTTGGGTAAGTATGGAGCAATGGACCAATGTTGAGTGACAGAGTGGCCAGGAAGGCCACATCCAAATTGAGTTATGGGGACGACAGATGGTCTGGAGAGGTCGTGGTTTACCAAAATGAGAGGTCCAGCGCACACTAGTGACTGGACAGATGGCGAGAAATCAATGGAATGGGGTTGACCTTGTCGGATCGTACACATCAATTGGGTTTACTAACCGGGTTGGTTTGGAGGATAGAAAGGGATTATATTGCAGTCACGGTCATGGAATTTGGCGTCTTTGAATTCGAGGCTTCAAGGGAGATGCAGTGATGCAACTTCTTTTTTATCTTGTGTTGATGTGGGTTTTGGGATGGGATATTCTGGCTTATAACTATCTAAATTCATTTAATGCTCTATTGATTAGTATCGAGCACAGTAAAACAGAAGAATGTCTCTGTTGTATTCTGGGCAATACTTTGGGTACTAGTAGGCCTGTTGGGTCTGACCAAGCCTATCCTTTCAACTTTTCTCATTGGATCCAGCCTTATTATAGAAAATTTAAGCCTGGCCCAAACCAATTCTTTCTCAGATTCTCGCAGATATCTGCTTTCAACTATTAAAGGTCAGAGCCATACACATAAGCCCAAGTTTCACAGGAGGAACTTCTTCACTTAAAATGTAAAAACTTAAAAACAAAGCCAGCTTAGATGTGCTCATGAATGGCGATAGTGTTCTTCCACTATCATTAAAATATCTTAACTACAAATTCTAGCCTATTTTGTATCCTTCTTTATTCTTATTATTTCGCCAACCACGTGTTTGCGTAGTACAACTACAGCAACCACAATCCAGTAAATGTAGAACTTATAATTTAGGACTTGAACTGGTGTAATGGTGTTTATGTTTCAGTATTTTAATTTAAACAGGGGATTCGAACTGATGTTAAAATCATAATAAATTGCCATCTCTTTTTTTGTCCGAAAATTTGTGTTTTTTTGGTTTTCGATACACTTCTGACTCTCCTAAGAGGCTAGAACCTAATTGACGCACGAGGGTAGTGAGCTGTGAAGTTTTTTGAAGAAAATTTCACCATTTAGGGGTAAAGAAAATAGTGACCTATACTTCACCAGTGATTAGCACCTTAGTGAAATGACACACCAAGAGTGCAGCCACTTAGAAGTTCCCATGTCCGCCATAAATGAAGCCTTGAGACGCGCAAAACACTACTCAGACCTATAACTGGAAACTGGGTATAGAAGACAGAAGCTTCATTTACCTGGGAACGGGAATGTAGTATCTACTAAACTCATGATTAACCACAGATGTTTGTCTAACAATTTATGGACTTAATGCTTCTTCCATTGATCGTTTTAATATATTGTTATGAAAACATCGTGATGATTTGAATACTCTCTTTAATAATGAATCATTAATTGCGTTTGTTTATGTCGCCTTGTTTGAATATGTCAACAGAGAGAAGTTAATTAGAAGAATGACCTGGATTCACTTTGAGCAAACAAACAAACAAAGAGGACCTACTGTACTTACTACCACTTTCACTAATTACAATGCTACAGCCTATAGGGGAACTAGTTGCTGAGTTTTAAAACAAATCCTTTCTCAATTAAAATTGATTTAAGGTTGTCAAATTATGGGGCTGTGTGTGAAAATGCTTGTCTAGTTTCTACTTAAAATTTCCTACCCACGTAAGCTTTGCTTTTCTTTAGTACGATTGTTCTGCTTTACAGAGTATTGAGTCTCTCTCTCTTTCTCGATGCAGACACCAAATTGACTTGAGTGGCAAAAAGCTAGCTCTAAAGTTTTCTAAACCCTTTCTTGCTTTTCAACCACTCCTCTTTCTCCACCTCTTTCTTAATTTCTCAATGTCTTGAAAGAAAGAAAGAGAGAGAGAGCACGTGACGATGCATATGGAGTAGAGAAGAGTGAAGATTAGATATCCAGGTGCGTGTCGGAGGAAATAAAGAGAAAATAATGCAAAGAGGAAATGGAATAGTGTTGGTGTATATACTGTTCTTAGTAAAATTTTCAACTTGTATCTTTTATTGGTTATTGACATATTAAATTAAGGACTCGACAACCTGGGTTGGAGATGCAAGATTTGACAATTACGTGTTGTTTCTATCCAGCTTTCCCTCTCTCATACACAAGTTTCAAGAACTTTTAAAGCGTTGAAATCTGGAGCCGGAATCGTCCTCTCCATTTGTCACTCTGATGTACAGTTGAGAGAGAATGGTGGGTGGGGAGGTTGTAACATTTGCAGCACATCTTCCGGGTACCCCGTTAGATAAATACAAGAACAACAAGAGGATGTGTGTTTTCTGGAACTGGTAACTTGCACTATTTCCGCCGATTCTCAGATCTTATTATTAATTTTCATTAATCAAGCTTTAAAATCTTTTGCAATTTTAATGGAGTGGAACCTTCTAAGTTCAATGAATGATTTCAAGTAACCATTTTTAGTTATTGAAATTGGCATTTTGTTTAGCTTAATAGTTAAAGCTCTTATCTACCTATTCGGAATGTGATTAAATTAGGTTTCACGTGTTATATAAGAAACTTTTATTGATCAATAATATTACTTTTTGGTCAAAAGTCTAAGATTATAATTATTAGATGCAGGTTTCGATATAATTGCAATGGGATCATTAGGCTTATAAGTTCCTTAGACTTCAAATCCAAGTTGCGATGTAATGACTGGAAATAACTGTAGTAGTGTCCTCTGTGATTCAATTTAAAAAGGACATCTGATATGATTTTCTGCCCATTTGAATCCAATTTCAATGAATGCGATAGTACTAAGCTGTACCCTCTTTTTTCTTTTTGTAATAAAACTGTGGAACGTGAACTTGCTCATTGTTTAAATCTTTCATGGAACCAAACTGTACATTAACTTTACTAACGTCAAAGTTTTTAATTAGTATACTCAAACCTGCAGCATCTCCATGGTCCCAGTTCTCCAGCGAGTTAAGGAAAAAAACGAAAAAGAAATGGAACCCTTTAAAATATAAAATGGAGGGTACCGGGACCTAGAGTGAAAGAGATGATAGCTAGGCATGCCAAGTCTCTATCTCGACAACCAGGAGTAGAAGATTGTTTCTACTATTCCAAGTATATCACTATCTCAAGGTTAGTTTTCTTTTTACAGGTATGTTCTGATCTCATGTGGTCATATTCCATTTTCTATGTAAATTTCCCTCTGGATTGTACTATAGCAAGGCTTAAAATTTCTATTTCCTTGATGATATAAGAAGAATACGCGATCGCAATTAGTCAGATAATGAAACTTAATAAAATAAAATAAAATAAAATAAAGATAAAAGTGAAAGGCGTAGGCGTTTTGACCTAATGAAATAGTCGCCGAGGAATTGGGAGAGAGAGAGGGGGGGTGGTAAAAAGGGGGAAGTGAAAAGTAAAGCGTGGACCCCTGACCCTATCTGTCGGTCATCGCCTCGAATTCCTCGCCAACCCTAAAAGTGACACGCCAGACGAGGGTACTTTTTCATGAAAAACAAAAGTTGATAAAAAAAAGTCCTCAATAATTTATTACCATCTTATATTTAAAATTTAAAACCAATAAATATAATATCAATTATTAATAAATTTAAACAAGATATTAAATGGTGTTTCTATTATCGGGCAGCTCAATAACTCAACCACTCCTCTGACTCACTTTTGGGCCTCCTTTATTTTGATTCCTTTTTCATTCAATTATTTTTATCATCATTACAGATTTTATCTCCATCATTTGTAGAAAGAATCCTATTAATCCTACGGTCCATAATGCTTCTTGGTAGGCTAAGGCTACATACACAACACAGCAGTAACAGTTTATGTTTGATGACAACATCATACGCGAAATCTACTGCTGGGTTTAGATCTAATCTACGTACGAGGTGTTAACATCATCATGAACTGGTGAATCCAACGGTGGATATTGCCACAGGAGTTGAAATTTTTAAAATACATAACATTGTTTTGATTACATGATACACACACAGAAACAGCGTGTGCATGGGGTCGTGGTCATTTCTGGAACTGAGAAACCAGCTGGTAGGGTCGAGCCTGCACCAATGTTTTGTCTTTTTTAATGTTGGCTTCTCACTCCTTTTACTCTTCATATAACCCCCTTACCCTCCTATCATTCTCTTCATCATCTCATGTTGTAACCAAGAGCCAAAGCCAAAGCCAAAACCCCCCACTCATCTCTCATTCTCTCTCTCTCATCCCCCTTGAAGCTAGCCGAGACTCTTGGGGGATGGATAAAGAGATAAGAGAGAGCTACTCACCAACCTTACCTTACCTTACTCACTTTGAAGGTTTGAAGATTATGGAAGCAAGGAAGCTTTTTCTTTTGAGGGGAATGTTGTCTGGCTCGAGGACACTTCTTTTGATCTATCTATCTGTACTTATAGATCTAGATTTTTAGTATTGAACAAGTATTGATTGATCATGTGCAGCGTCGTCGGACCAGGCTTCATTCCCCCCAATTGTTGCTTCCATGGCGTTTTGTTTTCCCAGCATCTGCATGTAAAGGTTTGCTTTTGCTTTTGCTGAGTCTTTTTTCTTCGCTTTTGTTTTTCTTTTTGATCATGTGTGAGAGTTGCGTGTTTGAAATCGTGGGTTTTTGTTTGTAAAGCAATTAAGATTGTTCGTTATATTACCGATTGGTGTAATCATGAAGTATTTGACTATGTAGTTCCTCAAAAGTTTCATCATTACTCTTTTTATTTTCTTTTTCCTGATCAAGTGATGATGGTGTTTTTGTCAGTCTTAACTCTTTTTTGATTCATTATTAGGCAGATTTTTCTCATGATGGCTTCCAGGATCTGATCTGTCTGTTTCTGCTATTTTCAGATCTGCCTTTTAGCTTTGGTAACATTCTCGTCTTTTTTCTCTCTCTTAGGGTTTCATCTTGTAGCAATTGGCTCTACTCATTGAACAAATCTTTCGGAAAAGCTAGTTAGCTAGTTTAAGATGTACAAGCAAAAAAGTATTTTCCTGTGTCATTGTTGGAAAATCCCGTTTTCACATTATATCGATTACATACATAGTTATTGCTTTTTATTAATTTGGAGTTGCTAAGATATCCATCAATAATTTGTATCTTCTGATTCAAAATATTTCTTTAGTAAATACCACTAGTGACTTCTGGTGCTGGTGTTTACTTTATAGTATCTTTGTTTTTCACAAAACCAAGTCATGAACACTGGCATCTGTTTTTGACAATGAGTATTGATTGCCTTCCATGCCCTTGTGTGGAACTTGCACTGAATTCGAATTTGTAGGTTCAATGATCGTTCTATTATTGCTGTTATATCTATCAATTAGTGCTTTAGAGTCAAACTCTATAATAGACAGTTTCCTTCTTACATTTCACTTTCTTTCTCATGTAAATGGTAAACATAGCATGTAAACGAGCACAAGATAATGACGGCTACGGCAAAGAGATTCGTAAGTCCGTGATTTTTGTGTTCTGGGTAATAGGTATGGGTGCTGAGCACTGATTAGCCTCCGCCTTGTCACCGCCACATTCAAAACCCTAGTTCATTTCATACTGTATTATAGCCCTTTGTACCATTTCATGTCTGTTGTTTCAAAAAATGTTCTTTTTCTCTCGTGGCTTTCTTCAAACCGCTTTGTTTCAGGATCATTGGAGATCAATGTTATGGATCAGTTGAAAATCATTTCTGTTGTTTCATAAAAGACTCAAGTCAAACTGATGAATGGTTTTCATTCTGCAAAATCTCTATAAAAGACCAAGAATACAACCGTATCAACAACGGATATAGATGTTTGTTTACTGAAGAAGGTAAGGGCTTACGCTTACATGAGGTGAAACTGTCATTAAATGTTGTAATTCTTATGCAAGTGCTTCACTAACTAGTATATTTTAGTGAACAAATGGTTAAACCCACGTTTTCAGAAGTGTGGTGAAATTTAATATTATTGTTTGTATTATCTGTGATGGACTCATAGTACTTTCCTGTAATTTGCTTGTTTAATTACAGAGGAGATGAGGGAGAGAAATACACGAAATGTAGTTTATTAGAAATAGTTGGAGTGATGGAGAAAGGTGAAAGAATTACCTAGCCCTCTAGGGCATAGGTAACACGTATCCCGGTAATACTAGGCTCTCTCTCTCTCTCTCTCTCTCTCTCTCTCTCTCAAGCTCACAGCAACAGAGACTCTCATATCCACTCCACAGTTGATAGAACGTCAATCGTCAGCAGGAAGATCAGCCATGGATTATGGATATCTCTTTATTCCCATAGTAGCATAAAGAGATGTTTGTAAATTTCCAAAGCCAAGTCGGAAAGAAACTTCTCTTATCAAAAACCTGGTGTGGAATCTAGGAAGCAAGTGTCAGTCTCGCTTTTCTTTGTTTAAAATCAAGTTATCACCGATATGTAAATTCTGCCTTGAGAGTAATGAAACCAATACCAATGTGTTGAATTACGTGGATGCTTATCTTTGCCTTGCTATGCTTCAACCTTGCTGAAAAGGGATTGTATGAATGCTGTCTCAAAAAGAACTGGCTTTTGGGAAATTGCATCTTTTTGACCTTAGCAAACATAAAGTAAAACTCTCGATTGCTTTGCTTTAGTTGATGATTTTCGAGGCTTGCTTTTAGTAACATTGTTTTTCAAAAGGAAGAGATAGGTCCTTGGGCCACGTCTATGAATTCTGTAAAATCTTTTATGGCCACAACTTTCAATAAATGATTGGTGTATGTTGGTCTGTACAACTTGACTAAGATATATAACTTCGCGCCATTGAATTGATGTAAACTTAAGAACTTCTTTATAATAGCTTCATAAATACTTGTACTATCTATTAATGAAAGTTGAAGATGAGACTTTAGAACTTGATCCTGACCTTGAACGTGGGATCCAATGCACCAATTTCCTCTCTCTCTCTCTCTCCCCCTCTTTGTCCTTAAGCAGCTGCTAGCTTCTTATTTCTACATGAAAATTTGCCTTCCGGCTGATTTGAATCTCTACGTTGAATACTAAGTGGCTATTTTTGTCTCTCACGTTAAATCTTTCTCATTTTTCAAAGTCACAACCAATTTTTGCAATTTCTGTTGTTTCTTGCTCGAAGAAGAAGTCATGGCTTGAGCAAAAATTCCAGCATTTGACCCCACAAAGTCGACTGGAGGTCATGATATAGACTTCTCATCTCTCAAATCTTTATTTCTTGATTTACCAAGAATTGCTTTCATATCTCTCACTCTCGCTCTCTAACTATTACAAAAGTAAGTGCCGTTACAAAGAGTACAACCTTTGGAAAGACTTTTGAGTTCAGTTCAGTTCTGTTCCATTTCAATATTACAAATACACGTCGCGTTCTTTCATTTATGGTACATTGCCCAAAATTTAAAGTCAATTCCGAAAGAGGCCGCAAGGCCTTCAATATCACTTGACTAGTGTATTTTTGTTTCTTCTTAGCTTGCCATCCACAACGCGAGAGATTTGCATTTCGAAATTCAGCATCAAGCTTTCGTTTAGTCCAGATAAATGATACATGTATATAGTTGTGAAATTGTAATTCTTAGACTACGAAGAAGGATGTACCTTGTCAACCCAAATCATGACAAAACTCATCGCACCAACCAGCTAGGTCCAGTCCAATTCAAACGCCACCATCTTAAAAGCGTTTAGCAGCTAAAATCAACACATTTTAATACCTAGTCTATGGGCTAGCCCAAAGTTTAAAAAGTTTGTAAACCTTGTCAGCATGTATTGGGCGCCACTGAAGCAATAAGGCTCATCTTTTTGAGGACACAATTATTCTAAATATTGGAATAATTCTTCGTCATGTGCCTGCGTATACTTCATATTTGGATGTACTTTTAAGTTCATAATCGAGGGAAAACAAAGCGTAAATCTACTTGATCTGCACGTATACTTTCACACTTTTGCTTCTTCTGTAACATCGAAAATTAAACGAATTTACCTAATATAAAATATATGAACTTAAATTATTATATTTGAATTTGGAGTTTGAAATGATCAATATGTTTCTTAAACAGAGTTTATTTTGTTTTTTATAGTTTTAAATAGATTTGGGTTTCGTTCCATGATCCATTTAGAAGCAATTAGATTCTAATAAAAATATTTTGTTTGATTTTGGTCCATACACTTGAAGGATGAAGAAAATGGTCTAATAATGGAAATCGCACTATACTTCACTAGTTTTGGTCAAATGAATAGTGGTGATGGAATTATACTTTCAAATGAGAAGGCAATTTCTAGTCCAAGAAAAAGAAAAGTAAGAGAGAATAACATGTCAAAAACATCTTTATATTATAACTTTAGCTTTCTTGAAAAAGTTTCAGTCTCTCCTCCACTTTGGATTGTTTTCAATTCCCCACTTCCTTGACTTTGCATCTCTCCCCACCATCTCTGTCTCCTAGTCAGATGATTGCTTTTGAAGTGGGCGATCGAGGCTGCAGCTTCTTCGTCAATTGTTGCCTTCACTGAATGCCAATTGAGAGGCTTCCATTCAAAATTCAAAAGGTGCTAAAATTTCATCATGATTACTGAATTAAAATGGGTTTCTTTCAGAAAATAATCTACTCGTAAATAAACTTTGTACAACTTCTCCATTCATTGAGGGATTCTCTCTTAAAGATATTCTTGCTGTTGGCCACAAACCCTTATATAATATGGTCTACACTAATGTCTGGACACAGAGCCACTGTTTGTAAAAGAGTTTGTGGGACATTTTATTATGTGAACAACCACAACCTCAATGGAATCACAGATTCAAACTTTTGCTTTTCAAGTGTGACAAGTATACAAGTAGCTACTTTAACATCACTAAATTTTATGCTCAATCCTTTCAGCTTCAGGTGATTTGATTGAATCAAGATGCCAATGCAACTACTTGTCTACTATTAATGTCGAAAACAAAAACATATAAACATTACTATTAACTTCACAAAAAAATCTTTAGTTTAAACCTTGCACTTACATGCACCGTATATCACTTTAATGAGTAATGTTATATGTACAAAGTTTGGTATATAAAGATTACTAAAGATATATATCTATATATCTGACATATACCTTGTGATGAATGCTTTATTCATGCAATAGATACACTAAATTTTTCTCTAACGTCACATAATTCTACTTTAAATTTTTCATGTAGATCTATAAATCTATTACTTTTACTTATTAATTAATAATTAATATATATTGTATTATGTTATCAATAATGGTCAAATATTCTAATTTTTCTCACCTAATTAAATAGAGTAGTAACAAATTATAAATGAAAATATTTTATTTATTGTTAATAATGAGAATTATTATATGTAATAAACCTAACCCCCATGCTATGATTGGTGGTACTCATACTTGGCGTCAATCTATGTCAATGACAACAATTAACTAGGCAATAATCTTGATACCTAAAATATGTTACAGCAAATTAATCATCTTTGTCACATATCTTTCAAACTATTGTCCTACCAAAACAACAATTAATTACCAAAAATCATCTTTATTAGCATTGCAATCACATAAAATGCTAGCCAGCTTAGCATTTACGTAAAAGGTGGTAAAAATCCTCTACATCTGGCTCCATCAAATACACCAACTTTTCTTGTAGACAGCCAATTATCACAATCACGTTAAAACTGAAACATTGATCTAGCGGTTGATTGAACACAGCCGAGCGTAGACATGCTTCCTGCGTAGAATTGAAACAACATAATCCAACTTCTCACGCTTTATTTCTATGTTGGACCATGAAATCCAGCAGCATATCTAGCCAGCAAGATTTGGGACCCATGAAAATTGGGAATGGTAATAAAAGGAAAAGGAAATGGCAATTCTGTCATTATAAGCTCGATTTTATTCCGCCACCCGCTATGTTTGGGCCATACGTTTAGTCCGTGCAGAGTCCGTCCTACCTCGCAAGGGCCCCACTGTTTTATAAAATAAGGTAGGTTATTGATTCGCTGAAAAAAGGTATCTAACGGTCAGAAACTGAAGATCACGTGCTTTCGACGGTATAAGTGAAATATCCCTTTTTAACGATTATACTTAATTACTAATAAGAGAAAATACCTACCATATTTATTCATAATAGTTACTTTTTAAGTTTTAAAATATACCTGATTAGAAAATTTAGTAAAATAAAGAAATATTTTTTTTTTAAAAGTACTTTTTATAAAGGAACTAGAGTGTATAGGGTAGATAATGGAATTGTGAATTGGAAGTACAATTTACGGTGGCATATGTGTCCCTAAACATCTGTAGAGTAGAGGACACAAGCGGACGAGACACCTTGATGTCTACATGGACATGTTCAAGACCTGCTATTGGCTGTCCCATATATTTGCCCCACTGTTAGCGACACCTCTTTGTCGGCTATCCTTGTGATTCATAACCCCACCACCTTCCACGTGTTCTTTCTTGCTCCACTCACATCCACGTGTCTTGCCTCTTTCATTCTCTCCAAATTACTCTTTTGCCACTTTTGTCCGTTATAACTGGAACTCCCTCTATCTCATCATCATCACACACCCACTTTAATCAGACGTCAAGGGCGCCACTGTGCGTAGAAAACAAGGAACCCTAGTCGCATACTTTATAAAATCTCTTCTTGCGCTCTCAACTCCTCTATATCTTCTCTTCTTCTTTTTTTTTTTTTTCATGGTTGGAATGTGTGTTATACTTTGTATTTATAATTATCAACCATGAATGACGTACTAAGCTCTTTCAGATACTCTTCTCTAGCTGTCGTGAAGCAGGCCATCGCCGAAGACCCTTGGCCGTTTTCTTTTCCTTTCTTGTAAAATTTTCGAGGAAAGTTTATAAGCAAGAAAAACGAGAACTAGGGTTTGTCTTTGTCTTTGTTTCTTTTAATTATCTTTTCCGGAAAAATGGGTAGTGGAGATAAAAGTTTAAGGAGCTTTCATCTGCACCTGCCTCATCTTCATCACCATCATCATCATGGGAAGAAACAAGTAGTCAAAGACATACCAAAAGGGTGTTTGGCGATCAAGGTTGGCCAAGGAGAGGAGCAGCAGAGATTCGTAGTGCCTGTGCTCTACTTCAATCATCCACTGTTCATGCAGCTACTGAAGGAGGCTGAGGAAGAGTATGGGTTCGATCAGAAGGGCACAATCACCATCCCTTGCCATGTTGAGGAGTTTAGGTACGTTCAAGGCATGATTGATAGGGAAAATTCCATTCATCACCACCATCATGTCGGATGCTTTAGGGTCTGATAATTACAGTAAAACGATGACGATTATGTGGCTCAGTGTTGGTGCCAAACAGGCCCTGCTGCCTATGAACAAATAGGATTTGATTTGTAAATTTGAAGTCTTTTAGGTGGGTTTATTATGCTATTATTTTCCGTTTCACGCTAGACGTGGTTGCTGATGACGATGACGTACGATAACGATAACGATGATGTGTACTCATAGCGACAAATGGTTAATGCCCGCAATTGTAGTGATTTTGATAGAAACCGTATTGGAAAAGAGAAGTAATTGCTTTTCTTTCTGTTTAAATTTATGTTCCTTTTATTTGCTCTCTCTTTCCTTTGTTAAAAGATGCGAATAACGGAAGATTTTAATACTTTACTCTGGCATCACTAACAGTAAGAGAACTAACAGTAAGCCTACAGACAACTGGGCAAACCGACGGTAGGACCAAAGTGGTTGCTTCAATTTACCTACTCAAGTCAATGATCCTTTTAATTTGATCCCTCAACTTCCAACTACTATTTTTCCTTCTGTTTATCATATATATATATATATATATATATATATATGCTAAAATTATTGGGACTTAATTTTTTTTATNCATATATATATATATATATATATATATATATATATATATATGCTAAAATTATTGGGACTTAATTTTTTTTATTTAATTTTATACATATTTATTTTTCTAATTAATGATAGAAATAGTTGTTAAGTTGACATAAAAAAAATATTTTTTAATTTTTTTTCCATCCATGGATTACAGTAAATTAATAATTATTAAAAATGTATAAAACTAAGTCAAAAAAATTAACTCTTAATAACTTATCTTATATATATATATGTATGTATGTATATGCTCGACCAAAAATAGTAGATCAGTGTAATATTGATTTGCTTGCGTAATTGATTTTCGCATAAATAATGTATAAAAGATGCGTGCATTTGTGGAACTCTATGAATAGCTCGAGTAAAAGTAAAAGAGAAAGTGCCAATATAGTCATCATATTCATTCATGATGTGTATAGATTATTAAGGACGTCCAATCCCAAGGCTACACGCACCCATCTGAAATTATTGATAATTTTTTGAAACGGGTGATGCGGACGTACTAGTTACCATTATCTTCTATGGTTGATAAGAGATGAAAAAGAGGGAATTTGAATAGTAATTAACCACCATAAATGGTTATCCTTGGAACGCATTGAATAGGGTTGGGTGGATGGAGGAAGACAGAGAGGTTACATTGTCAAGAGGGTGAGTGAGTGGTAGGTGCTCTGGTGCTCTCCACGTTTGGTAATATTTCCGTTGATTTCAAGGTTCTGTTGGCTCAGGAACAACACAAGTCACACAACTCAAGACATAACAAATTTAGGTTTGAATCTTTTCGGACTTCTAAAAAAGGGTTATGGTTGAGGACTAGCAAATATCACTGGCATCTTTGGCACCATTTATGTTCAGGCCGATAGAGCAGTGTGGGCCTGGCGGCTGCTGGTGGGGTTTCACTGTTTCCGACTGTCGATTCTTAGCAAGTTAAGGCTTCATATTCAGTTTTAAGTATTTGATTAAGGGGGGATGTGGATGTTTTTGTATTTTTTTATTTGTAACTAATTTTCTTTTTAATATACGCAAATGGTGGTCTTGTGACATCGAATGATAATGACTCTAGAGCTTATAAATATCCTCCTGGAACTGTTTGATTCTGTAGCTATTCATCAAATTGAAATAAATGCAAATTGTTCATTGTTTAAATGATATATATATATATATATAACTCAATTGCTGACACACCTAAAAGAGGCATGTCATGCTCTATTAAGGTTCAAATTTGAGTGATACCACCATTCTTTTTTTAATTTTTATTGATGCAAGCGTGCTTCAAGCATATCATATAAAACTATAATTAAAGTATTGACTATTAAGTAAACACCTCTGAGGTTATTTAAGATAAAATTTGGTAATTATGTTAACTATTCATGGTAATTAGGACTGATCCTCGGAGCATCCGTCGACGATAGAGTCCGATCGAGTACTATGAAACAAATTATAAAAGGATCATATTTGTGATATAAACTTTGTCTTTGCTCTATTTGTTAAAGCACACTCGGACGACTCAGATCCATTATCCCTGCCATTGCTTCAACGCTTTGAACGTCTAGAGTACATTGATTATCCTCATAAGATATGGTAATTATTTCGGTCCCAAGAATGCTATTATAAACATCAAAACTAATCTTCTCTTTGTTTCATGGAAGATTATTTGTACCTCTCTTCAGGGTCTCTAGTAAATTCTCCGTTGCCATAGAGATTGTTCTGCAGCAGAATCCGATCGCTGTTGCGAATCCTGGTATATATTACCATTCGATGAATAAAATGGGACAATAAATCCTGGCTATGCAATTAACTGAATACAGCATGAAGAGGTCATTTGTTCTGATTTTAAATCTCACCCTATACATGCGTTCATAGAGAGATCTAGACGTATTTCCCTTAAATAATTATGAAGGAAGATAAGGTTTTGACCCTCAATATAGAAATCCTGAAAAAAAGAGATTTCATCATATTATTGACTATGTGAGAACCCAACAGTGTCATGCAAAACGAGACAAAACCTAGTTAAGAAACAGCCTTTCTTTTTGCTTTTTTCATCTTTCAAATTTATGAGAACAAGAAGGAAGACGATATATATGGATGAATGTGGATCATCTGCTCCACATCTTATTCTAAGTCATTTATAACTGCATGATGTAACATTGGTGATACGCTAGGAATATTGTCCACGAAAGATAGATAAAGAAATGATTCATCCGCGAAAAAACAAATTTAGAAATAATGTTACATCATCTATATATATATATATAAATGTCATAATAACATAATATGTTACTGAAAATAAATATATTAACCTGGTCTGTTGGTTTGTCCTTGCTTACAAGACATGCGTTTAGTCATTAGACGACATATCATATGGTTGGTCTGTGTAGTTATAAAATGATATGTACTTGAGAATTATAGCTACAAACGATTAAATTAATAAACTGAAAGCGTCAGTTTCAGTTTATCCTTAATTTTAAGACTTGTATTGATCTTATCTACAAGTAGGACATGAATCTACATCTGTTAAACTACCATAAGTCTAATATTATATAGATTTTAAGCAATTCAATTATGTGGAAGGGTGCTGCAGTTGATGCTTGATAGTGATTGGACAACAACTACATATGTATAACACGCGAGCGGGAGACTGGGAGAGGACTGAGGAAGCATCTGGCTAACTCTTCACCTGCGTGGACTTTTAAATATGCTTTTCTTACATATTGCTTGATTATTGCTTTTCTTTATTTCTGTGTCAAACAGCTCTTACATCACCCAAATTCTAAAGAAGACTGGAAGCGATTAATAGTTTCTATGCAATAACTTCGCTTCTATTGAAAACCTTGGCCTTAGTTGGTGGGGTGATTGGATTCGGAGAATGTCAACTCTGCAGTTACAAGGTCAACTGGTAGATATAACATGCTCAAATCCATATTTTATAGAATTTATTAAACATCATGACTCTATCAATAATTGAAGCTATTTGCCACTTTCTACAATTTAGATAAATTTTTATATATTTCAAGATATGCATTATTTTTTTTAGAACTTTTGGATGATGAGTATGTATTATTGCTCCAATGGCAATGGAAGCACGAATTATGGATCAACAGACAGCACAGGGATACTTTTCTATAACTTTTATGTCTTTTAATAATCAATATCCAATATAATAATCCAAGTGTTGAAATGGACAATTGCTGGGAAGATCCTGATGCATTCCATCCACTTGAAAAAGAGGATAAGAGTGTGTTTTTTTAAATTAATGTGATTAATTTTCTTTTCCACAAAAAAAAAAAAAGGTCTAATTCGGCTCCTCCACACTCCACTAAGTCATATAATACATCATTACATTCCTGGTATACGTAGTAGTGAACTAGTTTGAATTTGATTAAGATTTCAACCAAGTACAAAATTTTTAATGGTAATGGCTTATATTTTGGTCAAATCTGGACAAGCAGACATTAAAGACTAACAAAACACCAAATTAGAACAAGAGATGTTGGGGGTCATGTCATCACTCATTACTGCTTGAGGTAGTCGTGGAAACATTCATTATTTTATGCTATACATATATAGCCTTCCTAATGGATAACACATTAGATAGCACTGTAAGTTTCAAGATGCGACTGTATCTGTAATTGATCCAAAACAAACATTGGGAGCTCCGCTGGATATCACAATAGCCGTACGAGGTGAGGGTTGGTTCCATTTTCTTCAATCTCGAGTTGCCAAATGGGATAGTCCAATTTCTCGTTGGATGCCCAGCAATGTTGTTTTGTTATATCGCACCAATTTAATAGAATTTAAGTGTGGATTCGATGAATGAAGGGCCACACAAAAAAATTATTTATTGGTAATTCACAATCACGCACTGGTGTATCTGAAAGACAAAGAAAAAGAAAAGCAAAATGTCGTAGGAAGTCAACGCACATCCCTATTTCATTTCAGTAAAGTGGCCGACCATTATTGAAAGATGAAAATTTCAGTAATACTATATGGATGTGCATCACTATTGACTTGAAGACTTGGAATATTCAATGCCTTCATTGGCCATTGGAATTATTGCCGATATGTCTTGTCTCCCACATACCGTCGGGTGGTGTCCTATATTTTGAAAAAAAATTATGATAAACTTGGCTGATTTATTAAGACTTTGGAAAAAACCATGTTACCGATGGCTATCATTTATAATTTAATTTGAGTGCTGCTATTTAACCCTATCTATTTTGCTCGTTAGTCCCGTTTTAAGGATAAATTAAATTGTAATACGAAAATAGTCAACCACTAGTTATCTGACTATTTAACACCCCCATTTTATCATCTTGCTTTCACTAAAATTGTGTTCTTAAGTACTTTTAAATGGTTCAACATAATTTAAATATAATCTCTTAAAGAATTTATGAATTCATTTCATTATCATAACATGCAATTTATAGAAAGTACTACATTTTTCTTGAGTTTATCGGTTTTTATTTGCCTGAATTTAAAAACATTCTACCGTCTTTACTAAAAGCCCACTATGTATTTTTGACTCTATCTGCACCTTCAGCAAATTCGCCCCTAGCTCGCTCTCTCTTCAGCAGAATATTAACAGGTAGAAATGAATAAATCTTTGAACTTACAATCCCACGCTCACTAAATTGAAGATAGGCGGATGAGAAAATAAGGTTGGGTCCAATAGAATCAAAATTTTGTTTTCTAAATCAAGAGAGCTGCCAAGCCCAAAAACATGTCTTGTTACCGCCTCTTGATTAATTTGGAGGGAACAATTTTCCCATTTTGTGACGTTCGAGTTTCTGAGTCCCCCCTTTTTTTTTTAATTCAAATTAATTGACCGTGATCGTTTTCGATTAGCAGACGGTACCTTATATCACCTATCGACGTCTTTGTACAAGAATGGACTTTTTTTCCTACAAGGTTTGCTAATCCACAAAAATCCTCTCACAGATTAATGGGAGTGTCAAAATGGAAAAGCAGTAAACAAAACTGAAAACAATTGTAATTAACTTTGGATGTCCATATTAACCTTTTGGACCTCCATAACATAACCATAAATTCAGCTCAAACCCATATTCCTTGTATGGTTTGCAAAGTAGGGTATGAGCCAAGAAGAAAATCTTCACTCTAAACTTGCCTCAAATCTCACAACTGACTTGACTAACATTCATTTATGCACATCTTTCTGTACCCCACCCCAGAACGAAGGAAAGAAGGAAAAATAGAAAAGGAAGAAAAATTAAAATAAAACCTTCCAAGTTCTCCAAATGAAAGATTTTCTTTTCCTTTTTTTTTTTTAAAAAAATATATTAATATTAAAAGAAAACTATATGTCAAAACCTAAAAACTAATGGTGTCTTGTGTTTGAGCTTCGAAACGTCACACCATGCAAAAATTTTGTATATCCAAGTAAACTAAGTTTTCCATCCGAGATTCTAATCCAATCCTTAAGGAATGAGTGAGTTGAAGGGCCAACAGACAATTCCTGCAGCAATGGGTAAAAAAGAGACGAATTACAAACACATACAAAACCACATCACTCCGAGGGGCTTGATTAGATAATTTTGAAATGAAGTAGACATACCCGTGCCAATTCTTCAATTGAGATTACTCGGTTACCTTCCCGCTCAAAATACTCAAAGGCAGTGGAGGCTATCTGTTCCCACCCTTCATGAGCTTCCAACTGATGTGTGCTGATTGCAGCCGCACAGAACTCTTCAAAATACATCTTCCTATAAGCAAGTGATTCCATCTGAAGTAAGATTAATGCAGTAGAGTCAGAGACAGAGAGAAACAAAATATTAAGTGAAATACGAAACATGATAGCAGAAGGAACTTGACGAAAGTAACAAAACTTATCCAGACAAAGATAATGACACCAAATATGCATCTAAACTATATATTAAACAATGAAAATCACTTTAAACTTGGAATAAAGATTCATCAGTTTAGATTTTCTATATCCTACAAACATAAAAACTAAAATTGAGAAAAGAATATAAAAGTCAAAGGATTTTCTCTACTGATTTATCAGTTAAGCTGCAAACCAAATCCTAAAACATATCAAAACCACCAGCAGCTGTAAAAATTTACAGTTTAAATGCTTGATACATTATTTTTTCTTTATTTTTTTTTTTAAAGGTTTCCAGTAATTATATAGGATGCCATACCGAATTTAAAATATCAGGAACTCTCGATTCCCTCATGGCATCGGTTGCGTTTCTTCCTAGAGCCTGCACAATCAGATTCATATAAACATATAACTGTTAGTAGAAAAGAATGAAGAATAAGGACGAATAAATGATTGGATGCTGATGAATAATACATGCAATTTCGTCCAAAGATGATAACCAACTCTAGACTTGAATAAAAAATTTACTGAGACTGGAAAAGTAGATAACCATTCTAAAATTGTCGAGAGATACACTTCCATCTCTATTTGGTTCCAGCAACCTGAATTGTGCTCTAAGATACACTAACTCATCCTCGGTCAAAGCTTTTGAGAGCGCCTGCAATTACAAAACATCAAGAGTAAGATAAGTTGGAACTCAACAGAAAACAAAATATTCACTCTTTATAACTTTATCAACAAGCTTTTAGAAAATATTGATCTTTAAAACAGAATATTTACTCAAAACACCAGTTCAGTGGTCAAATTTATACAATTTAAGGCCTCTATATGCATGTCCAAGGGTTATAATTGTTCAGGGAAAAACTTGATTTATTTAATATAGCAAAAAAAGCTATAAACTCCACTTAAATTGATTTAATGTCATCCACTTTGTAGGAAATATAAGCATGCCACTAAAATTCAACAAATAGTTTATAGTTGTAGAGGATGTTAGATGGTGCAGATATTCCTAAAAGAAGCATTATTCAGTTCACTAACTAGAAAAATAGTAAATGTTTACTTTGGCAATCAACTTAGATTTCAAATAGAACTTCACAAAAATAAGCATCTTGCCATCCATCTAAAATATAGTAACAAGCCCATAAGGAAACCAGCCAACGAAAAAGTTTTTTATGTTATTACAACAAGAATGGTACCTTCAGTGCCGCACGTTTGAAAGGTGAAGCATGGAGGTACGACTTTACCAACTTGTAGATCAATATATCCAAAGGGACTGGACGACTATCATCACGCAACCACGGATGAGCTGCAGTTGGAAAAGTGGTTTTATTAGTTTAAAGAACTATTTAGCTGTTCAAACAATAAAAAGTGCTCAATTCTACACCAACTTCACATGGTCCAATAAGCAAGCATTATAATGCTATATGAATTGAATATCCCTGAGCAAGCATTATAATGCTATATGACTTAAATATCAGTGAGCAAGCATTATAATGCCATATGAATTTAAATATCACAGATTTGAAATTGGCAGAAGTATAACTGCAAAAGCTATTAAGGATGCCTCCATCTCAAACAAGAAGCCATCTAATGTTTGAGTTTCAGACATTAGACGCGACCAACAGCTTCTGTAATCGTCCCATTTATGCGAAAGGGTGGGCCTTAAGGGGGGGAATGGTGTGTTGATTATCCTCAGACGATATGGTTTAAGTATTCGTTTTACCACAACAAATTACTTGTCCATGCCATTTTTTTTTCTAATAACTATGGTTTCGAAGACCAACTAGTCCACAGAACCTGTGCAAAGAACCCCATCCATATAAATCAATTAAACCTCGGGCCTTAGCCCGCGGGCTGGCACCATGGATTTAATTGCATCCAATTGAAATCAAGCCTTAGACATAATGCTTTCTGAGCACCAAAGCCAAATGACTTTAGCAGGTCTTCACCACAACTGCACAGCTTGTCCAGAGATAATAACAACCAATAAAAGCCAAAAAAAAAAAAAAAAACTGTAGCAGTTAAATTACGCACATTCTCATAACGTAATAAACAAATTACCAACTTACTTAGANTTTAGCAGGTCTTCACCACAACTGCACAGCTTGTCCAGAGATAATAACAACCAATAAAAGCCAAAAAAAAAAAAAAAAAACTGTAGCAGTTAAATTACGCACATTCTCATAACGTAATAAACAAATTACCAACTTACTTAGAGCTTGAACAGCAGTCATTCTTTTCCTGTAATCCTTGTTCAGGAGTCTCTTTACAAAGTCCTTAGCCTCAGGAGAGACAGAAGGCCAGGGTAAATCATCAAAGTTGGGATCTGATCTTAGCACTGCACGGAAGATTCCTGACTCTGTCCTAGCCCAGAATGGCCGGCTTCCACATAGCAAGATATAGGTGATGACACCAATGCTCCATATATCTGCTTCCAGACTATAAGATCTATGCAAGACTTCAGGTGCAACATAGTAAGCACTTCCAACAATATCATTCAGTCTTTCATCTGCACATATGTACATAGAATGGAAAATTTTACTAATTAAAAGGCCACTTAAAAGGCATGTGTTAATATCACATAGAATGAACTGTTAGTGAATGCTTTCTTTACAATGATAATTAGGCCATTTGTCATAGTACATGTAATTTTTTATGATAATGTGAATTCTGAAAAACTAATCTCATTATCTTAGATGGGGTATCTGTTTGGTATTCTTTTAACTGATACCAACGCTAATAGTGATAACCTACACTGTTTTTCTTCAAATATCAATTGCCCATATCAAGCAACACAGTCAGATATGTCAACAAGTTTCTCGACGTACCAAGCCACCTTCGTCACCAAAAAAGAAAATCTAGTTGACAGTTGGACCCAAATTTCAGACAAAATTACCCTAAAAATACAGTACATAAAGGAGACTGCAGACCTATTATATACCGCTTCCATAAATTGTCAGGGGGACATGGGGCCCCATCCATCCCTCTGTAAAGGAAAACTAAACAGCCTATTGGAAGAATTAATTTGCCAGATTAATAATTGTTTCCGAGGCCAGGATCAGGTGATTATATGTACCATAGAGCAACAAAAGAATATGAACTGAACTTCATTATACCTGGTCTGATAAAGTCAGAAAGACCAAAATCTATCAGCTTCATATCAGCATCGTCGCGTCCAGAGGTGAAAAGGAAATTCTGTAACAAACACAAAACAAAAGTATGAGTAAAGATTGCTAAGAGAGTAAGGGAAATCAGACATAAAACACAAGATCCACCCAACCCCCAAGTGTTGGATCCGAAGCAGTAAAAGACCAAAGTGTACAAGTTCAAGTATATTAACAATAAATCAGGTAAAACCTCTGGCTTTAAGTCACGATGTACAACGCCTTGGAGATGGCAAAATGAAACCACACTTAGAATTTGCACAACTATTGCTTTTGCATCTTCCTCTGTGTACCTCCCTCCCCTGCAAGAGACAAGAATCTGCTCTGAGTTTTTACACATTTCAATCATTGAAGTGTCCAAGGTGTTGTCAATAGCAGTTGAATTCGCTCAATCTATCTTGCATATAATTGTATAAAACAACTACTAATGTCAAATAGAATACATAAAGTGATAACCTATTCTAAGTAATATGATTAAAGAAAAGTTACTAAATTCTAGAATCTGATAATTACCCATAGAAGTATTTAAACCCAACTTTAAAAAATAGTGCCATTTATAACAATGGTTCTCTGCTATAGATGTTCGAGTCAAACAAGTTAGCCTTTCAAAAGTATTGAGTCCTAATAGAAGAAAATCAATATATATACCTCGCTAAAATTTTGTCTAGAAGTTCTCCACCCTCGCACAATCTGCCAAGAGAAAACACAAACATTAGACCAAAAAATTTCATAGATGTGCAGTAAAGTGTTTTTCTATTGCCAAACACACCTCACCCCACACTTCCTCAAACACAAAGCAGATAAAAGAGAATCCCCTTAAAGTTGATGAGCGGGATATTAATCCATATACCTCTTCCTCCATAAAGTATAAAAACAGTTATATTAACAAATTCAGATCTAATGATCTCCTACAATGATTAAGTTATAAGTAGAGCCAAAAAATAACATAATTCCAGCTAGGTCAAACTTGTTAAGCTTGATACTTCATAAATTTTTAAGGAAAAAAATTGAGAGGAACAAGCAACTGTTTAAACAATACTAAACCATCTCTCTAGCTTACTTTAATAGAAGACAAGAAAAGACATACTCCATGACTATGTACACATTATTTGCATCCTCACATGCATCATAGAATTTGACCAGATGCTTGTGTCCTGACAATGCTTTCAATATTTTCACCTCCCTACGAACATCTTCAATTGAAATTGCTGTTATCATCTGCCAAATAAATCATGTCAAAATCAGACATTGCATAATCGAAGACTCAGTTAATCATGAATTTAAATAATAATAATTGAAAGGTTATACAAATTTGGGCTGTGTCAAATGCAATATCTAATGGAAAACATTTATTACAGGCATGCAGAAGACAAAATAACAATTCACTATTTAATTATGAGTGTTAAATTCACAACTCTCGATTACTTAAGAAACAAAAAATTGTAGAGATTAGATTCAAGTCCAAAAAGAATTTTAGGATTTAGTAGAAGGGAATATTGACAACTTTGAAGACCCAAGAACATTAACATGTGTGTTTGCATGCACAGGCGAATTAATAGCATTTCAACAAGAGACTAACCAAAAATATCAAAATTTCGAATAGAAATTTAAATATGATACATTCAAGGATCAGCAACAGACGAGTAAAATGTTGACTCTTATTCTGTAGACTAGAACAATTACACAACAATCACAAAAGGCCTACTTCAATACAACAAGGTGTTGTAGAATGTATTTTAATTTATTTTTCTGTGTTTATGGCATTGCCAACAATGTATGCTGAACAATAAGCAACATGTCTATGGTGAATTACATTATTCATTATTAGAGTCCTTAAATCGCAAGTAAATAAATTCACATTTGTCACATGCATATGTCGGAGATACCGCAACATGGGTTCAAATTTCATGTATTTTTAGATAAGAAGATCGCCAAATATCTCACGTTTTCACCAATTATCACAAATGCTTATTGGAGACAGAAAACTGGAAATTCCCTTGTTCATTCTTCTAGAACGATTCTTATCAGCATGTTTCTTCCTATGCGACATAAACTAAAGCTGATTTGATTAGGTACAGAACTCTTTAATAGCTTCCAAGGCACAACATTAGCAGTTGCGAAAAAATCGGAGCAGTCAGATACCCTGTAATTTTTGTCGGATACTGACTAACAAGTCAGCTACATTATTGTCAAAATTGTAGATATTATTCCGATCAGTTATTTCTCTTTTGGCTACAAAAGGCCAAACCTAAGATTTACAATTCACTCAACAAGAAAAGGTAACTCCTTAAATTCTTTGCCATGCACAGCAGGTTTTAAAATGGGTAAGAAATATCTTGGAAAAAACTGACAAGAATCACATGTCAAACCAATAACACAAACCGAAATTACCAGCATTCTGCAACAACTGGTGATTCCATACTTCTATTTATAGGCATCACATTAAAATCATTGATCCCAAAACATTATAATTAGGCAAATTTCCAAAAGTTATAATCTAGAACTAGCATTATATAAATAGCTCATAAAACAATCACATATAGCTAATAATAAACATGCAACATTTGCATACATAATTCCACTACCTTAAAAACCTGATAAATGCACAAGTTTATCCGACAAAATACTATAGATCAAAAGCCCCAAATATGAAATAATAAGTAAGTATCTGCCTTCAAAGCCCAAAAACCAAACAGATTCTACTGAACAAATTAAAGAAATATGTAGGCGTTTGGACAACGTTAATGACAACAGATAACAGATAAGGTTGTTAAAATAATTGTGTAGATTCAAGTTATAAACGAAACGACAAAATTCGTCGCAGTTTTGTACCTTAGCTTTGGATATTATCTTAACAGCAACTGGTTGATCTTTGAGCTCGCCCTTTTTACCTCTAGCAGAGCAAGTATGACCAAAATGTCCTCGCCCTACTTCCTTCCCTAGCTCGTACTTAGCACCGAAATTCTTGCCGTAGCCGAAGCTCTTGTCGAGAGACTGCTCCGGCTCGGCCCCGCGCTCTTCGGGAATAGTACTCTCCTTCGGCTTCCCGCCGCCAAGCCGCTTAGCTAAAGAAGCCTTTATATGCTTCGCCGGAGATGGCGGAGGGAACGGCCTCCGGAAGAATCTCCTTGGAGTCGAAGCTCTAGCCGGAGAGGGAGAAACGCCGGGCGGCAGTGGACTCGCGGCGACGCCGTGAGGGAACGGACTTGGCCAGGGACTAGGGTTGGAAGTTCGGCCCGGTGTATTCTTGACAGTAACGGAGCCATTACCGGGAGTTGACGGCGGTAACGGCGTTTGATTTTGATTGGCGGAGACAACCATGTTAGTTGTGCTGGTTGTTGCGTCATTTTCGGTAGTTGGAATGGTCTTACCATAACACTGACCCATCGTAAGAAATCCTGTACCGGCACTATGTCCGATCGAGACCCAGTCAAACTCCACACATCGGACGGAACAGAATCTCCCGCACGGATCTGATGATCACCGGAGAGAAACTGGAGAGGAAAAAAAAATAGACACAAACAATAATATAAAAGGAGAGGGATCTACGGCCAGAAAACGATAAAATGAGAGAATTTTTGAGTCAGAGAGATAGACTGAGACAGACAGAGATAGAAAAAGAGAGACAAGCTCTGTTAAGAGAGAGTGTGTTTGTGTTTGTTTAACTTGCACAGGCCGAGAGAGAGAGAGAGGTGAAAATAGTTTGGGAAACAAAAAAAAAAAAGGAAAATTTACGCAACTTGGAGGCGCACCAAAATTGAATAATCTACAGACGTTCGATTTTTAGAATCATAAAATGGAAGGTGAAAATCACGATTTGAAGGTACAATCGATTTACGATAGCATCATCAGATATCTTATGATATGTTTTGGATTTTCTAATTGGATGAGGTTTTAATTTGGTTGTATGATGTGTTGTACATTTTATATTTCTATTTCCTTTTTCTTTTTCTCCCTTTTGTTTGCAAAGTACTTTTCATTTTGTCTTTTGCTACTTTTGTTGCCGCTATTTATTTATTTTTTAATTAAAAATTTGCATCAGGGGGATAGGGCGGCTTTCTATCTGGTGCCGTTCAGTGTACACATGGAGGGATAGTTTTGGTAATTTAGTGTTACTAAAACGCCCATGTTGGACACATGGCGTTGATTTGGCTTTTTAAGTGTACAGTAAAAGCATGGACTGAATAGTAGAGAGAGAGAGTCCACTCAAAGGATTTAAGAGAATCTGAGAGCTGACGAAGACGAACACACAGCCTGGTCCGAAGGTTCTAACTGGGCGAGAATTCAGTGTCTAATTTAAAAGAGAACTAATTCCGATGTGGCAATATCTCAACCGTTAATCTTCCGGTAGGTAGCGGATTAATTAGATTGAAGTAAATTGTCCCTGGAAAAGTGCTTTTTCTGCTTTACCAGACAAGAAGCAATCAGTGGAAATTTATCTTCTTCACTCCTAGCTTCTCCACAATATGGGACTTCATCAAATTTGATATATTTTGAACATCAAGATGCCAATTACCGAAACAAACAAAATTAAAATTACAACTATAATTATTATAATTGCAAATAAAGGGTAAAAGGCTGATGAAGATGATGACTCGAGGAAATTAATTAAATCATAGTAAATTTGATAAACATTTGTGCAAATTTCTAGATAATGATGATCCAGCATGTTTTAAGGCTTGGGAGAAAATATTAAAATCATGTTTAATTTGTAAAATATTGGTTGAATTTCTTCAAACAAGATCAAATATGAGCCGTACAAGTGTATAAATAAGAGATATGACCAAAGTTGGATGTACAGTGACTTAATAGATTGATTAAAATCTTAAACAGACTTTTTTGTTTTTAATTGCACAACAATCTGTAGCTTATTGACTTGATCAAATGAGATTGAATAATTTATTCGCTGGATTTAAAATATATAATGCTGAACTTAAAATTACGATAAGAACAAGACAGAACATCATAATTCATTACCTGCCCCTTGCTTTCGGCAGTGAAGTGGTTCAAAATGAATTAATAAGTTATAAAGATGAATTATTATAAAATAATGTATAAAATTAAATTATAATAATCTGAGGATTGATTTATATCAATATTAATGAAACGCTAAAAAATAAAAATAGACACCGGATAACAAAATTAAATGCAAAGACGGATTGGCACTGTAAAGCGCTAACAGATAAAGCTGAAACATTCAGACGCTGCGATGAATTAAGGTGAGGCCAGAGCTCACTGTTCACGGTTGCAATCACAGGCTGAGGCAAGGCAATTTATTGCCATGAATGAGTGAAAGAGAAGGTTGATGGAGTGCATAACTGAAGTTGAAGAGTACAAGGGGCCCATTGGAAATTAGTTGAATCGAGCAAACAAACTGTATTGTTAATTAACATATTTTATTGGGGAATTTGTAAGTTTCCCAAAATGTAGAATCACGTGATCATGTCAAGAATTCTAAGGCTTTTATCGATAAAGTTGTAACATAAATATAAGGGAAAATTACAATAACCCCCCAATTAGATTTAAAAAAAACACTTAGACCCACACTTTTACTAAACTAACATTTACCCCCAAAAACCCCTAAAAAACTAACACTTGCCCCCAAATATTTGGGGGGTAAATATTAATTTTAAGAAAATAGTGTTAAATTTTTAGGGACTAAATATTAGTTTAATAAAAATATTGGGCTAAGTGTTACCTTCATTTTACATGGTGCTAAATCAAATGCCTTGGACTGAGTATTCGTTATGATACTCGTACCATTAGCGTTACTTGTCGCTTATACTTTTCAATGTGTTTTATTAATATGAGATAATAGAAAAAATATATAAAATATGTGATTGAATAACCTTTATTGTCACACTTTGTTTTTATCTATGAAGTACGTATTTGACTGTTTTTTAGTCATTCAAACATTTTAGAGTGATTTGTTTTTTAAGTCTTAGATTATTTGTCAGATATATTAACTACAAATATAAATTTTTTTTATAGTACTATAATAATTTGATTTTAATTATGTCTAATTGATTATTTGTATGCGTATATGTAATATATGAAATATATAATATTTAATAATGCATATATGTCAAATTACTGACTTTCATTTGTTTTTGTTAACAAAAACAAACAATTTAAGTCTTATTATTATATTTTAAAAAACAAACGAATCGTTCAGATATTCGTATTCATACTTATTTAGATTTTATGGTCCGTTTGGTTTAAACTTATGAATCGGAATCGAAATAATTATTCGTTCCTCTTGTTTTGTTTAGTACAGAACCGAAATCTAATTTTTTTTAAGCTGTTTGGATTATAGAGGTCAATAATCGGAATCAATATCAATTTTTAAATTACTCTCTTATAAAAATGTATAAAATAAATAATATTAAAAAATAATATATAATAATTATTATAAAATATGAATTTTCATCTTTCTTTCACTTCTTAGTTTTTTTTAAATATTATAATATTTTTTTAATTTATTAACTTTTTTAATTTGTTAACATTTTTTTAATATTATAAAAATTTTAATTTATTAACATTTTTTCTAAATATTATAAATTTTTAAAATTTATTAGCCTTTTTTAAATATTATAAAATTTTTAATTTATTACTATTTTTTAAAAATATTATAACTTTTTAAATTTATTTACCTTTTTTTTAAATATTATAATATTTTTTTAATCAATTTTACTTTTTTTTTTTTTAAATATTATAACTGTTTTTTTTTTTTCAAAAAGTGCAATGTTTTATTTTATTTTGATTTCGGTCAGGAATCAAATATGATTTTTGGGGGGTAGGGTGAGAGGAATGGCTAATTCATTTTCTTGAGATAATGGGATTCCTATTTTGAGGTTTTATTTTTTCCAATCAAACAACGAGAATTAGAATATCCCATTACCATTTCAATTCTTAAGTTTATTTTTATCAAACCAAATGCCCCATTGGTAAAATTAAGACTTACTCATATTTCAAATAAAAAACAAATACCCATTAGGTTAATTAACATTAATTTTACACCATAATAGTTGATTGGTTACGAATATTTTATTTATCTGATATATTCACTTTACCATTCATTTGATACCACATTAATTTCGTATATAAAATTGGGATACAAAACTTTACATGTATAAGATTACTTAAAATAATAATAATAAAGTTGATGAGGAGAAAAGATTAAACTGAAATTTACTTGCATCACATCATTAATGGTTGGTATAGTAATGAACAATGCCCAATTAGATATGATTAATGTTGTCATATTAACAATAAACAAGACTAACTACCAAATTTGGTTGGCAATAATAACAGGACTCCTTTTTCATTGCTTTAAAGACTGTAGGGATATAGGTACCCAGGATTTAGACTAAAATGGGTTTTAGAATTTTCAACAATATTAGCAGTACTTAATAGACAAACTTATTGGATATATATATATATATATGCATATAATTTAGAAAGAAGGAAAAAAAAAAAACAAGGAAATAATAATAAAAAAATATTCAAATTAAATGACGTCTTGAAAAAATAACACAGACTTTAAAAATTTAGACATCATGATTATGTGATAGTCAGTGTATATTATTTTTGTTGTTCATCACTTGATGTCTAACATTTGACAATCGATATATTTAAAAAGTTATATCAAATATCAAACATTAAGATTCGATAAATAAATAAATATATTATTGAAGTATCGGTTTATTAAACATTGTCATAATATCTAGAGTACTCTTTAAACAAAGCCTTTGGTTTTGGTGATTTTCCACCATTCTTTCAAAAGAAAAGGCACCACTATTGAGTGGAAACCGTAATTGATTAGGGAAATTCATAATTATCTCAAACTTGGTCATGGGTATGATAACCATGGTCCCGAAAGAGAATAAATGCTACACGAAACAGAAGCTGAATTTAGTTCTAGGCATGCAACGGGGGGCCAGCTTTATAAAAAGGTAAAAGGTATTCAGTAAATTTCTTCTCTGGATTTACTCACAGTTGCTCGGGAATCATTGAAAAATAGTCATCTCAGAGGTGTGCTAACAAAAAATAATAATTTGTAATAATTTTTAGATTTTTTAGTCGACCGTTAATATTATCCTTTGATTATTCATTAAAATCGTTATTAGATAATATTTATCCGTTAACGGGTAGCTTCACCCATTAACGATTTTAACAGGTCATTGATAAGCAAGATTAATGGACTAAACGATTTTAATGGGTTTAAGGTATAGTTGACTAAAAGGTCTAAAAATTATTAAGAATATTTTTTTTACAATCCCTATGATCGGACTATTTTTCCTTAATCCCCCTGTTGCTCCCTTTATATTGCCGCCGTTTGCCATAATCAAAATATGAATATACCCGGAGCTTGAGCAGTGAGCATCCTAGTCTTCAAATTTATCGGCCCATCTAACGATGAATAAACCGAGCAAGAAAAGAGCGGTTTGTCATTTTGGACCCAAGCCAGTCTCATGAAATGCGAGTATCGAACTAAAAGATGGGCTCAAACTATTTGGCCCGTTTAGAACATGTGAGTGCAACGAGAAGATTTCCCCGTCAAAATAAAAACTCAGGCAGGACGAATTCAAGAATGTGATGCAAGTGCTCAACATATCTAAATAAAAACGACCCTTTTGTAAATATGATCAGATACAAAGTTTTGATTGAATTGGGTCCATTGGATTTCATTAATAAAAGTTTGATTGAATTGATTCAGTTTGAGTCCAAGTTATCATTAGTTTGGTTTGATTTGGGTGTGTTCATAATGATCTAAACCAACTGATAGCAAACTAGTTTGGTTATTAGTAAATACAAACGATGGTCTAGAATGTGATCCTAGGGCTTTTCAGCAGAAGCAATTGTAAATTCCAGTCTCTAATAGGAAGAATTAAAATATAAAAACTGTTAATAATTTATCATTTGATTAATTATCCAAGGAAGTCCACTTCAATTAGTTGACATCAAACCTCTAATATCGGTTATCTTAAGACTTAATCATTGGATTGTCCTCTTAAGATTTTTCAGTAAAAACGACATGCAGTTGGTTCTAAATATTTGCATAAATTTAGCAAAATGGGTTGCTTAAGTCAACTTGTATATTTATTTAAATGCCTTAAAACTTAAACCAAGAATTCAGATAGGAAGTTCATTTTAGTTGGTGGTTTTGTTAAGCCATTACATAAAGGGGTTCACCTAACCTCTTGCAAAATAAAGGCACGTGGGGGATCGGCAGATTATTGAAGTAGCTTGAAAGGAACTCATAGCACATCCTTATAGAAAGTGTTCCATTTCCTTTTCCTTTCCATGTTTGTTTGCATGAAACGACAGTTCGTGATCTGCTATACTTTGACGACAAGCATGCTTGGATAGAAAAAGAACTTTTGACTGGCTTGGAGTTGGAGTTGGCAGGATGTTAAAATCATCATATATATAATCATATTATCTCTATCAATGACACTAATCGATTGCATATAGTAATTATGGAATGTTTGTTGCAGCAACAACGTCTACCACCCAATAACAGAATGCCGCCAACAGCTTGTATATCTTCACGGGTTGTTCTACATCAGGGCAAATGCTCTGTGGTCGTATTTCTAGGCTCCAGGTGGGTGAATTGTACTATTGGTTTAGTCCGTCAAAGGCTTCACTATCAGTTCAGTACTTTTGAGTTCCCAATATTCGGAGTTGCTGTCTCATTAATGAGAAAGGGAAAATCCCATGTGAATACTTCTCTGTCATCCGCTTTATATACCTTCTCTAGATTCCACTATTCATAACCCTTAATTATTTCTTACAAATTTTGTAGAATATGAGATGAGGAAATCTGTGTAACTCAAAATTTTTAACAAAAAATTGCTTTGAATATGGAAAAATTCGCTGGCAACATTGCTTGGACCTGGTCTAGTCTACAACTAATTAGTGTAATCAACTTAGCTCGGGTCCAAACGTACTGAGATAAAATTCATACTATAATATATACATACATATATATATATATATATTTATATTCATATTTTCAGAAAGTCACTAGGATTACGAATATATTATTCTCTTCATTCTCGCGATTGATGGACCTTCCATTTGTACTAGCATAGGAACCTTGGAGCAAAGATTGATTAAAACCATTTATTATATGAGATCAAATTTAATAATTAATTAATATGTTGTTATGTTGTTATTATTAGGTTCTGGGTAGCTTGTCTTATCATCTCTGTCAATTAGTATACAAGTACTTAACTAAAATAATGTTTTGTTGGAAGCTTGTACGTCGATTCCAAGACGTGTTTTGAATCGAGAAGACATTTGCAAACATTCTAGTAGATTTTCGGAAGTGGTGTCGAAATAGAGAAAGAAGAACTTCCAACTCCAAGAAAAACAAGCCAAAATATATATCAACTACGACTGGTAATTTAAGTGGGGTTAAAAACACAAATTATTCGCTAGCCAGCAAACTAGCGGCAGCTCCTGCAGCTAATTAAAGGAAAGCAAACAACTGATGTTGCCTTGAAATGCAAACGGCTGCGACTGAATTGCATTGCTGCAGGCAGCACACATGTGAACCGTCGAAAATGGTCGCATTTGGGACCGTGTAGCCACCGTCAAATCAACATCCAGCCAGGAAAAGTAAATCGGACTGCTGTATTTGCATGACTTGCATGGAAATGTTCACATGCCGAGCCTTGTTTTCTAATGTCCATATTCATTACATAGGGTACCCCATCCCAAACTCATCGGCCCTAGCCCTCGGACAAGTATCCAATTGACCTTTGATTTAATTATCACTAAACCAGGGCAGGAATGCAATTATTTTGCATTTAATATTATATCTCATTTCAAGCTGGAAGCATTAGTGATATTACATCAATTTAGTTCGTCTGCTCCATGTTGGTTACGACAATAATTGCATTTCGATAATTGATTTTAGAATGGTGTATAGTGCGTGAATGGTATCAAATATAAGGGACCATCTGAGGCTTCTCTTCACTGTCCCAATAGTTGTGACACTTATTGAGACTCATCCTTTACAAAGGGTAATTAAGCGAAGACCATTAAGACCACTCACAGTGGAACAAGAAAGGAACAATTCCCATGTGCCCATGTGACTACAATGTCAGGATTGGGAAACAAAATACAAAACAATGAAAAAGTATGCAAATCCAGACACTAAATAGATCCAAATCCTCGTTTCCAAAGCGACTTACATTGTCCCTACTAAAATAATATTTAGAAAAACATAAAGTGCTTCCAAAATCTTCATAATCTTTCACTGAATGATAAAACAATTATCTTCCAGCAATTTGAGATTCTAGTTAATCAATCACTGACGATTTACAGAGATTTTGCCTGCGTTCCCTTGTTGGTTCTCATAAATTCTGAATCAGCTAGCAATGAGAAATGTCGAGTAACTAAGAAACTAATTAGCTAGAACAAGGGTAATCTATATCCACTTATGAGATAGGGATTCGATTAATGAAGTATTCTTTCAACCAAGTTTAATTTGTTTCACTTTATCATTATGTTAATCATTAATTATCACTATGTGCATAATAATGGCAGCTCGTGTGTACACGAATTAATTACTTTTGGCACCCCACCGGTGCTTTAAATCCGAAAATCGAATAATTTAATCAAATTTTAATTTAATGAACAGAGAAGAGAATAATATAATTAAGTGTGAGTCAGTCAATGCACCTTATTGTCAAAATTAATTAGAAAACAATACAGCAACAAGCAAACAACTTTTCCTACTTGAACTGGACTGGATTGACTCAACTCAATACCCACCACTAGTAATGAAAGATCAAAAGAAGTATCCGATAATGACCCGTGACTCATGTATAAACTAACCCTACAATGCACACTTTGACTCTCTCTCTATCTCTTGTATATAGAAGCACGTAAAGAAAACTATTCACTGACTGAGAAGATCCAAAACTATAGAAACACGGACTCTCATGTACTGTCTCCAAGTCTCCAGTTGTCAACTGGCTTTCTCTTCCGTGTCAAAAGCCAAATACTTGACCTTTTTTCACTTAACTAAAAAAGAAAAGAAAAGAAAAAAACAACAAAAACAAAAGGAAGCCAAATTTCTTCGTTCCACTCGCACTCACTCATTAGTCATTAATTCCATTTCCAATATCTCTTCTCTTCTCCTCTCCTCTCAACCAATTTCATTCTCTTCTTCTCTCTTCAAGCAAGCTCTCTTTCTTCCCTTCTCCCTCCACCAAACTCCCGCCACCTCATCACCTTTGCTTTTTCTTTAATATATAATCTCTACGCTTCTCATTATTATATCCATTTTCCACCTCCCTTTGCTTTTCACTCACCAGGAAAACAGTTTCAATGACGCGACTCTTTCGATCCAAATCTTGCGGACTCGTTGGACTCGCCGATTTCAACCCGCCTCCTCCGAGTCCCTTCTTTCACCAGGGTAACAAAAACGACGAGGATGAGGAGGAGGAAGAGGAGGACTTTGAAGAATCCGAGGATGAGAATGATGGTTACAGTGTTTCCAGAAATCCCATTTCCACCCCGTTTATAAGTCCAGGTTCGAGATTTAGAGGAGGGAGAAGCGAAGGGCAACGTGGTAATTCCGAATCCAGTAATCAGAACGGCAACCAGTTCCAGTTTCTGGACATTTTGGTGGCCGCTTTGAGGAAGTCGTTGGTTACGTGCAGTGTTGAGAGGGAAGATGTGTCTTCGATGGATATTAGTTGGCCGACCGAAGTCAGACACGTCTCACACGTGACCTTTGATCGCTTTAATGGGTTCCTTGGTTTGCCTAGTGAGCTTGAGCCTGAAGTCCCCAGACAATCGCCTAGCGCCAGGTTTTTCAGTAAATTTGATTGCCCGTGTTTGGTTTTTGACATAGTTTAAGTTCTTCTATTTGCATTTTTGCATCAAGATTCAAATGCATGCTCTTGTTCTGAGAATATGAAGGAATCAATTCTTCAAGATTAGCTATCATTACAATTGAGAACTTCGTCAAAATATTTTAATTCATCAGCTGTGATGATAACAGTAATTTTCTATGATGCCCTGTTTATTTTCCCTGGCTTTAAAAAAAAAAAAATATTAAGTGCTATTTGAACCTTAATGAAACCGTTTAATGTTGGGGTGTATCTGCCAATAACCCCATTAAATAGGTTTATTGTTTCAGGTTAATTAATATATTTCTCAAGCCATCCTAAGTGGAAAGAGATTTGCCAACCGTTTGGTGGGGATCGCTGAGGAAATCGTTGAAATATCATAATGGCTGTCTTATGACTTTTGTCTACTCTATACATGTGGATCAATTAGTACTTTCAACTAACTAGTATGATGTGCTCTGTTGTATTTCATGTGAAGGATGTGGTGAAAACTAAAGCGTTAGCATGCTTTTCTGGGTTATACCCTTTTAGTGAGATTTTTAATGTATTCAAATGCTCTGAAACTCTGTTTACCTTGACACATCTTAAACATTTTCTCGTTCCACTTTCGATTATACTGTTTTTGGTCAGATTGACAGAGAAACAAGATTGTAAATATCATTTGGGAAGTTTTATATGAGACAACTGTTACTTATTAGTGCTCTCTGTTAAACTGGTGGGGGTTTACATGGCAACATTTAAATATTATTAACAATTTTAGGCTTTTCAAGAATTTCAGTGAGGGGTAGATTAAGTTACGCATTTGTTAAAAGCACTAGGAACCATTTTCTGGTTGGTTGTTTCCAATACTTGCCTTCCATCGTCATTGATCATGCTTCAGACATGTTTGCATATTATATTTAGCTTACATGATACACGTTTCTCTGTTCCAGTGTAAGCATATTTGGAGTTTCTGCCCAGTCCATGCAGTGTTCTTATGATGACAGAGGGAATAGTGTGCCAACAATTCTCCTCATGATGCAAAAGCGGTTATACTCAGAAGGAGGTCTTAAAGTAAGTTTTTTGCTTGTACTTTGAATTAATGGGTAAGTTTGTTTCAGTGCTATCTTTTCCTTTCTTGTCTAAAGCTTAATTTTTTGCTTGCTGCTTGCTTGTGTTTCATGAAGGCGGAAGGAATTTTCCGAATAAATGCTGAGAACAGTCAAGAAGAATTTCTGCGATACCAGCTTAACAAAGGTGTAGTGCCCCGTGGAATTGATGTCCACTGCTTAGCAGGTCTGATAAAGGTATGCTTACAGGATCATATAATCCATATCTTGAATGTCTTGATGGGTATGTGCTACATAAAATGGCAATTAGCTTTCATTGTCTTTCTGAACATTCTCAAACCTGCAATGTAACATCTCAAATATCTTTCGTGCATGTGATTTGACAAATTTCTAAATGAATACTCAAATTTATATTAGAATCCTATGAAATTATGTTCATTTCGGTGCAAAGTATATTCATTCTAACAAGCACCCCATTCTGAATTGGGGTAAATTTTGTGTATAAGACTAAACCTGTAATTTGGAGGTTTGGCCAGAATTCTTAATTTTTCTTTTTCTTTTTCTTTTTTATTAAAAAAAAAGAAATAGATGATTGTTAGCAATTTTAAATTTTTGTAATTTGGTTTAGGAAATTTTTATGTGTAATTTGGTCAAAGTATGCTGATATTTGGCGTTTTGAATTGAAGGAAAGAAATATTTGGCTTCCCAAAAGCTGACCAGATTTTTTGCATTGCTTATGTACTTAAACTTATTCTGCAATGTCAAGCCCCTGGAACTGCTTTACTATATTGTCTTCTACATCATTGTTCATGGCTTTTTGTTCCTTGATTTACTAATATAATTCCTTTATTATATATGTTTTTGTACTTGGGAATGGTTACATTTTTATAATTTGATGTGTTTGTGTTCTCTGCTGCTCTGAAGGCATGGCTTAGAGAACTTCCAACTGGAGTACTTGATTCTCTCACACCAGAACAGGTGATGCACTGCAACACAGAGGATGACTGTGCCCAACTTGTGAAGTTACTTCCTCCAACAGAAGCTGCTCTGCTTGACTGGTCTATTAATTTGATGGCAGATGTTGTGCAGCATGAGCAGTTCAACAAAATGAATGCACGCAACATTGCTATGGTTTTTGCACCAAATATGACTCAGGTTTTTTACGATTTATTTTTTTCCTTTTCATCATTATTTCATTTCAACACTCCAGCTCACGATAATGTCCCTAGTTTATTTACCATACTCTAATTTGGCCAATAAAACACTCCCTTTTTTAATTTCTGATATACTGATTGTAACCATTCACCACATGCTGGTTATAAGATAATGACCAAAAAGGAACTTGTTTCTGTTGCAAGCACTCTGACTATGTTTATGCTCTCATATTATCTCTTTTTGATCCAGATGGCTGATCCTTTGACTGCTTTGATTCATGCTGTGCAAGTTATGAACTTCCTCAAGACACTTATCTTAAAGACCCTTCGGGAAAGGGAGGAATCAGCAGCAAAGGCTAGGCTGCTCTTGTCGTGCTCAGAGTCACCCAGCAACAAGAATGATTCACATTCACCAAACATAAACAAGGGTCCTTCCTTTGAACTGAGTCAGGATTCTGCTGCCCCTGAAGGACCTGCCAGTGGCAAGTTCTTGAGGGCTGCCACGTTGGGTAGGCTGGAATCTGACTCCAAGGAGAAGTTTTGGAGATCTCAGAAGAAGAGTGATGGGGAAGAGGAATTTGAGTCTGTATCAGGTAGCAGCACGCCTGCACTTAGCGATACAGGTGCATCAGAACATGGATTTAGAGATCGATATGATAATGGGGAATGGCTAAGTTTTAGAAAAGGCGTGAGGAGGCTATGCAGGCATCCTGTATTTCAGTTGGGTAAGCCAACTAAGAAGACTAGAAATCTTGGGATTGTAAGTACTACAGAGGGAAGTGCAGAAGAATGGACATGATATACCTTTGTTGTGTCCTGGTCTGTACCTTTAAGTTTGTTGGCAAGTCCTTGCTTGTGTAAACACGATGATTGTACAGATGTTAGTGTTTGGTTAGCTAGTAAAAAAAAATGAAGTTGCATTTGTTAAGGCATGACTGACAGATACTCTAGTTAACTAGACAAAATTCGAGGGATAAGCCTCTCCTTGTATGATTTGTTAAATAGCTCTGTTTAATCTAGTAAAGTGTTGGAAACTTGATAGAAGTTTAAACAATTGTGCACAGATTGAATGCATATACGTCTGAAGCTAGTGCTTTTTGACTTCATGGATCAGGGGATTCGAACTACGAGAGGAATCACTGAAACAGGATTATGCGTGCAAGTGCTATTAGCGAGGCTGCATGAGCTAGCAGTAGTATTCAAGAGTTAATTTGCTGGCTTTTTCATTCCTTTTTTCTCAGTGGTAAAGCCAAGGAGACTTAAATCTTTCACTTGTTTTTTGGTACCACCATAAATTTTGTAATGTGATCCTGATTAAAGGGATAGCTCTTAGAGCTGTCTACAGAGTTTGTAAACTTAAGATTTACGAAGAGTGTTAGTTGTTATACGGTTCATAGAAATGTCTTTTGTCTAGAGAAACGGATGTCACACCCGAGATTGGTGCTTGGTGTATTTAGGTTTGACAAAGTATTTTGAGTTAACTTTACCTGGTTTGATACCAGATGATTTGAGGTTGAAATTCTACTGCAATAAAAAAATTAATTTGACAAACTAATCCGACTTAAGTTTACCTCGTTTGATTACCAAATGACTTGAAGTTCAGATTCTACTGCAATAAAAAATAAAAAAAAAACTAATTAATTAATTTAGACTTGTACCAACTTGAAACATTATCTATCTTCAAACTGGGAAGGAAGCTCATGTCTGGGCGGTAAGGCAGTTTTGATTTGCAATTAGCCAGGCCCAATTTCAACAGTTTTGTGTAGGATGTTAGGCTTTTAAAGAATAACCCACAAGAAAGCAAGCTCATGTTTCAGGCTTTCAGCTCTGTGGCTGGCTGGTAATCTAAGTCGCCAATGCCCGATATGAGTTGGTCTTTTTCGATTTCCGTGGCCACTGGACCTTTGTTCATCAACAAGAAACTGTTTTAACTGTATAAAACTTCAAACGAAATAGTTAAATTTAAATAAAAACAAATTGTGATGTTAGATGTTTTTATTTTAATCTCTCTTTTTTTTTTTTAATTTAAAAATATTAATATATAAAAGGATTACATAATTAATACAACTTGCGAGTGCCACGTATTGAAGTTGATGTTCATTAATCATGGCTACATCACAAATATTTTATTCTCTTTTCAACCTCACCGTGAAACACTTAAAAGTCGGAATATGAACGGTTGAAATTGAGTTGTAAAATTCCTAGGCACATGTGCGGAAGTATTACAAGATTAATATGAACTTGTGAGTGACACGTATTGCAGTTGATATTCATTGATCATTGCTGCATCGCCTAAAATATTGATTCTTTTTTCAATTTTAATGTGAAACACTTGAAAGTGGATAGATGAAATGTTGAAATTGAGTTGTAAAATTCCTAGTTACATGCACAGAAGTAACTTTTTCTTTAATATATCAAAGCAAAAGAGGCATAAATTTGGTCGTTTTAGTAGAATGTAAGAAAAATTGCATTTACAAACACATAACACAATTGACAAGCGTGAGGACTTTCTTTGATGGCTCATCTAGGCTGGGGAATTTCATTCGGGCCCAATTGGGGCACCCCGTGGGCCAATGAGTATACGAATCTATTGGCATAGAATATGGAATCTTTTCACGAATCTATTGGCGGAACCAAAATCCTTAGCTAATATGATAAATATGATTAAATAAAATAAAGATGAATCTTATGATAATGCGTAGACCGATCTTAATCAACGTGGCGGGAGAGAAAAGAAATTATAATAAAAAGGATTTGAGTACAGACGTATATGTACACTAATATATGGTTTCTATATGATATGGATATATAACACAAATAGAAATCATCTCATTTTGTCTTGGCACGTGTAAAGAATTGATATATGAATGAGACTGAGCCTGATGGCTAGGCTAGTGTGTAATTATAATTCATCTTTTGATTTTGTAGTTTCCATCTGCCTGTAGGTTTGAGATTTGATGCATTTTAAATTAATAGACAGTTGTTGGAATATTATTACACAATATACTTTCTTTAACAAGTAAATTGTTTCAATTATTTATATCAGATTAATCATTTTTTATGACGAACTCTTTCACTAAATAATGTGTTATTGTCGGGCACAATCGTAATCAATTTAATGATTACATGCAAGCCTCATATAAATACTTCCCTTTAGGACTTCCTCTCAGTGTACATCTCCCACATGTCTAAAAATTGGCTTACAAGTTATGAGAGCCAAGCCTCGTATAAGTATTTTCACTTAGGTTCTCTTGCCTGATGTGAGATTTCAACACAATGTTTATTTTCTTTTGTTAATTAACATATGCTTTATTTTAATGGTTAAAGATTAATAGAAAGTTGTTGAAATATTATTACACAATAGATTTTCTTTGACAAGAAGAATGTTTCAATTATTTGTATCAGATTAATCATTTTTCATGACGAACTCTTTCACTAAATAATGTGTTATTTGCATAAGATTAATCATTTGTCAAGACGAACTCTTTCAATAAATAATGTGTTATTGTCAGCCACAATCGCAATCCAGTTTAATGATTACGAATATTAATGATTACACGCAAACCTTATATAAGTACTTCCCCTTAGGACTTCCTTGTAGTATACATCTCCCCCATGCCCAAAACTAGGCTTACAAGTTATGAGAGCCAAGCCTAATATACGCATTATTTTAACTTAGGTTCTCTTGATAGATGTGGGATTTCAGCACTTTTTTTTTTTTTTTTTTGTAATTAACATATGCTTTAATTTAATGTTTAAAGATTAATATTTATTGTGAACGATACAATACTAAGATTTGAGTTTTTTGCAAATTTTTGAATAGAAATAAAGAACCATTATACAAATTAATCTAGTTAAGTCATCTAGATTTTGCAGCATGAAATGATTGTAAGAGATTGGCTTTAACAAGAACATCATAATGAAATATTGGACTATTAATGGAAACGATGTGAAATCTTGTTTATGAGAATAGCGACATCCAAGTTGCGGTTGTTGTGTTGGTGGGTGGGAGCTAGGTGGGTTTTTCAATCATCTTCTTGTAGCACGTTTAGCTCACGGCTGGAATATTTGCCGTCTTTTGTGCTTTGTAAATCCAAATAGTAAGATTTGCTATGCAAAAGGGGAAACAATCATGTTTGAAGGTTTAAATAAGGAAACTCTACTTTATAAAATATTATAAAATATCAATATTTATTACGAAATAACTTTAAACTTGGCAATTGCAATATATTTTATGTTATCAAAGATTTGGTAGTGTCATTAATAATTGTTGTTAAAGTTATACTGTATTGTCTGCATTGAAAACAAAAAGGTTCCTAGCGTAAGAAGAATGACCATTTTCTGAGCCTTAGAAAGGGAGAAAGGAGAGTCCGTTAGAGGGTTGGAGGTTGATATTTAGAAACGTAAGATTAATATTCTTCATAATGGTGCCACATGCTGTCATGCTCCATGACAACGATCACCATTATGCGATGCCCAGGTGAAATTACACCAAATTATTTGTGTATACCATTATGCTTGCGGGATTAGGAGATGTTAAAAGTGAAATAATTAAAAAATTGTGGTTAAATAATTGCAGTAATTATTAACGGTTGTTTCGTTCAACTTGATAACTCATTTCATGATAATATTCGAAGTTTCCAAATACTTCTGTAATGAATAATTGTACCATCACGAAAAGACTGAAAGAGATGGGGCTATTAATGGCAGTGATGTGAAATTTCAAGTTGGTAGAGTCACTCCACTCGTTGCACTGTATTCAATCTGTACCAATTGTTGTTAAAATCCTACTAGTTCTATGTCTACATTAAATACAGAAAAGGTTTCTATCATGCATCTGCAAATTAATAAACGTTTTCATTTAGTTTTTCAGATCATCATCAAAGATAAGTGAGATCTTGCAAGGATATGTAAATATTGCTGGTCCTAATTATTTTGTATAAGACATGTTTATATGTTTATCATCTTAACTTGATTTCAAATTGTTTATTATTACTAAGATTATATCGTGAAATAATGTTTATTATTTTCTTATTACAAAATGGTGTATTAAGTAGTGTCATTTAATATTAACATATATTTATCCAAGAGTTACACATTTGGGGGGTGTTCTTGTTTATTTATTTTTGTCTAATATATCTTTAGCGGAAATTGAATAAATGAGTATATAATCAAATCCGAATAAAAATATATGATCATAAGCATTAAATTGAAAAACAAATACCTAAAATGACTAAATGAGGGATATTCAATTATATTCAAATTTCATAAATAAAACCAACACCATTTTAATATCTTAACTAGTCCACTTTCAAAAAACTCAAGCAATATATCATATTTAAAATATCTATGCATAAAAGAATATATAAATTTGGACAACAATGACATATATATAATTATGCTCATGATTAATAATACCAATTTGTGTCTATGAATGATTTATCGAGGCCAACATCATACTTTAAATACATAAAACAATATGTCAATATGAATGATATTGATTGAGGCGTATATAATTATGTCTATAATTAATAATACTAATTACATTGTGTCTATGAATGATTTAGATGATATGATGGAGGTGAATTGTACATTTGAGATACAAGCTTTGAACAAGATATTGATTGGAAACTAAGTTACCAAATTTACTATCCATTATTGGCCTACAATCTATGACCTTCAATTTTTTCTGAAATCAAAATCATGACATGTTTGGCTCTGCTTGGGAAGGAACCTTACATGTGCAAAGACGTATAACTTAGCGAGGCTTGGCACGATTTTGATTGTGAAATGAAAAAATCAAAACCTTGTACTTATAGATTTGGTTGTTTATATATATATATATATACAGTAAGTAGGAAAATGGATTAGAATTGGACACAGGAGACTTACCCGTTTCAATCCTTTTATCACATGTGTAACGAAACGATTAGCACATAATTTAAAATAATATCAACATTAATCCTTATTAACATTTTCCATACTAAAATCGTACTATAAATGTAGTTAACTGTTGTTAGTGCATTCCAATTATATATAATCACTTTCTGAATATGGTATATATAGAAGTCAACAAACTAACGAACCATAAGCTTACTTACGGTTTAAGAATTTTGATATTAAGAAAAAGAAACCCGAATAGATAAACCTAAAGCAACGTCAAAATCTGATTGCTGGGATTCAACAATTGTGGTTTGTAATAATTATAATATTCATTTTATTAATTAACAAAATTAATATTATCAGGCGACATATCTTATCACGAATCTCTTTTTACTTTTGTGAGCGCTACTCTCTAGTTTGTCGAACGATTAGCTATATATAGTACTCAATTATTAATAAATCCCTCAACCCTCAATGATTATTGAGATTGATGTCCACTATGTTGCATTTATTCTACATAGAGTGAATTAAATAAATCATTGTATACCAAATTATATGTGACTTGTGTTAAGTATTAAGGAGCTTTTTTGGGTTTATTGATATGTTATCATCATTCAGTAATGAGTAATTTTTTGTTATGCCTAAATAAATAGTATTGTGATTAAGATCAAATATAATCCAATGTGATTTATTGTATACTCATGATCGGAGGTTCATTTGTGTAATCTATTCTTTCACCGCTTTCATTGTACGTGTGTTGAGATGTTGGCACGAGGATAATCTTTCCCTTTTTTTTTCCTTTGGTAGCAAGGCACACGCGAACCAGTCCGGCTCACTGCAGCCCCCAATCCAACACCTTGTAAACTGCAGTAACTCAGAATAGTGTCATAACTTCTTCTTCCATCAAGGTATACATTTTTGTGTGTTTTTTTTTTTTATGTGCATTAGAACATATATGAATGCTTGATCATATAGTATATGGCTGTCAGATTCCATCACAATATTATTGTATTTATTATGAAAATGACTTGATGTTAATTAGGTAACATCTATCACAATTTATACTTTTATGTACATACATGCTTATATGCTTGTTAAAATTACCAAAGAAAAACAAAAATATTTAAGAATTATGATGTGATATGTATGTGCATGTTACATCGCGGCTTTATTCGAATGTTTAATTGCAGAAAAACGATTAGGCACAGCAGATATTGAAGGCATTTTATTTCGGTAAGGAATGATTTTAATTGCATAACGCAATACGTAACTTCATAGCCTATTATATCTCTACACAATACGCTTTAACTCTTAATTGTAAGAAAAGCCAAGTGCTTGATCAACTTTTGCAGCAATCTGAAAGCAATTACACTGGTGTGGGAGGAACAATAATATTGTTTTCCGGGTCGGGCATTAGTGATGTGATGTATCCCAAGTGTATCTTTTCGAACATCCAAACCTGCAATTGCTTACGATGAAACGAGACGGCAGAGCAGTTCCGGAGACTGCCAAGCTGTGTCTTCGACTCTTCTTTTTATTTTATTTTC